>WYDI02023346.1:0-15407 GCA_009867235.2 Psittacus erithacus | reverse complement strand
CCTATCCTATCCTATCCTATCCTATCCTATCCTATCCTATCCTATCCTATCCTATCCTATCCTATCCTATCCCATTCTATGCTAGGGTTGCAAGGGCAAGCAGCACATTTTCCAGTGTTTCATCCAGGCCCATGTTTCTCACTCCTCCTCTGGGACTCTCATCGTCTCCCCCGGGGGCTTAGTTGGCAGTCTAGCAGCTTCTGGGCAATTAAGCTGTAATTTTCCGTTGCTCCATTTCGTGCTATTACTTCAAGATTCTCCTCTTGACCTGTCCTCAGCAGCTCTCTCCTGACCTGGTGTTTTCTCTCTGCTAACTCCTCAGCTATAGCTATTGCAACCCTTGCAAGTACCAGACACTGTTTTAAAAACATGTCCTGAGGATCTCAGAGGTGTTTACTCCTTTCTGCTAAATTGCAGGCTTGTGGAGAATGTGACGTGTAACTTACAGTTCAGGGGCAGGGCATTTCCCACATTATGAAAGAGTGGACCGCAGCCACAGAAGTTGAAACGTCACTTAAAAACGCTGCTTTTTGAGAGGGAGGATTGCTCATTGCTGTTAAAAAGTACAAAAACACAATGTTATTCAAAAAGCCAAAAATAAAATCCCCTGGCAATCTGTATATGCTTCAAGATGCTGACGGTTTTCAAAACCCTTTTCAGATGCAAGGGTCTCTGTGCCAAACTAAGATCCAGCATAAAAACAAACAGATAATGAAATAAACACTGTGATGACAAAAAAGAAGAATTGTTGCAACAATGTACTTTTCCAGGAAAATTAACCATAACAACGGTGCTGGTGAATCACTGGAGTTTTCTGAACCATAGCGGCTCCTGATTATAAACATGATTTTGAAATCTTACAGCGCTATTATTTCCACGTTAGTGTTGACAGTGGTTATGCAAAGGTTTTCTGGCACAGAAAGAAATTTCTTCGAAAAATTCTGCCTTGGATTTTTTAACGCTTCCTAGAGAATTACATTAAATGCATGAGAATTATCTGCCAAAATGATTTACAAATCTTCAGAAGTCTTATCCCAGCTTCACCATGTGCAACTATTTATTTGTAAGCTATGAAGCTGATCTGGAGAAATATGAAGCATAAGTGCTCTTGTGAGGAGGGGACAGACCCATACTTCTGATTCCTAGGTGAAGAGGGAAACTCTGCACAGTGTATTGCCTTTCAGTATCAAGCCGTGAAGATCAAGTAGAAGAGGTTTAGGTCTAACAGCCATATTCAACGTTTCTCCAAAAATCTTCCTAAATCCCAGCTCCAGTGGACTTACATGTCTTATGTGTCAGAGTAGACAGGGTGATATGTTTTAACTCCTCTAAACCAGGGAACTACCACTAAACAATGATGCTACTCAGAAGGACGCTACCCTGTGGGTATCAGGGCAGAGGCTCTGACTTGTTTGGGAAAAAGGGATGGAGATTTGTCACAAATTATGCACACAGTATCTGACCGTGATGCAAATCCAGGCTGGGCTGGCATCAACTGCAGGATGTTACCATCACGGTGTGGTGGCTTTCATAGAGGGAGTTGTAGTGATCTGAGAACCCCAGCTCAGTTTTCGCCTACACACACTGCCACAGCTGGCGATAGGTAGCATTCCTCCAGGCAATTACAGTGGAAAAAGATGGGATAGATATGAAGGATTAACTGTTCTCACTCAGCTTTTGATGTGTTCCTTCTGGATCACAGCTTTTGGCACATCTGTGCTTCTATGAGCAGTGACAGAACTCTGCTAATGTGATCGCCATCATGAGCTGTGCCTGTGATCACACACACATAAACAGAAGCACCCTCACTGGTACAGGGTGATTTTCTCTGTCAACAGTAACACATTTCCAATGGGGTCTTAAGGACCCCATTGCCACTACAGTGGAAATCCTTGCCATTAGTCACTGGGTGAAGCATGATGTTTCCACACCAGTGTTTCATAGACCTGACTCTGTTTATTCACAAAGACCCAAACCTCAGCTAATCTTTTTCACTCCTGGGCTGAAGATCCTTCCCTACATAAAGAGTTTTTTGCTCCAGTGCCTTGCTGAATCTCTGACACTAAAAGCATGAATGGTCCACATCAGCCTAAAAATACAGGTGGTAGAAACTTTCAAGTTCTTGTCACTCAGTTATTTCTTCTTACTGTGTTACTACTATTCACAGTAGTTACAGCAAGAGTCGTCCAGGCACAAAATCCACATACAATGTCAAACAGAAGCAGAGGGAAGGTGCATCAACGCCCAGCTATGTCACATAAAGATGTGCCTGTCAGCTGCAAAGGGTGGGGATGAGAGATGGCCGTCTCTCTGCACTGAGTGCAAAGGAACCTATTGAATTAATTTAGATAATATAGCGAGTGCTTGACAGCTAAAGCTAAATAAGTCCAATCTCATCTGTGAAGCATACATGGATAAGATAAATATGAAAATGGCCTCATAGTTGATAATGATATAATGATATCCAGTAATTGACAGTGAAAGTTGGGCAAATTCAGACTAGAAGTAAGGAATGTTTTTAACCACAGAGATAATTAACCATTGGAAACACTTATCCAGGCTTGTGGTTGATTCTTCCAACACTGACAATTTCCAAATCAAGACTGGATTGGTTTTCAGAAAAATGTTCTTTGCTTCAAGCAAGAGTGACTGCAGGAAGTTCACTGGCTTGTGTCTGATACAGCTTAGGCTGGAAATTATTGCAAGGTAGGTAGAGCAGGCCTGGAGGATCAAATGGAAGAAGCATCTGGGTTACAGAGATACTCTTTTTCTGCATATGTAATTGGCATTGTATCTTTGCAATACCAGGAATCAGCTCTATTGTACACCCCAGCGTATAAATCCAGGCAAGATTCACTTAAGGCAATTTCCTTCAGGTCTTGTGTCAGAACATTGCTGAAATATGATATTAGCTTGAGCTTCAGTTTCTAATGGCAGCTTAAATGCTCCCAAACACCAGCTTAGTTTCACTTTAATTGTATAATGATCTTATGAACATGCCTTGCAATCATTTTCTTGCATAACAGAGGAGCATAATGGTGTCTGATGGCACAGATGCAGTGTCTTCCTTGCATTCCCATATTGCAGGAGGAATCTAGGGGGACCTGCATATGGGAATGTATTCAGAAGAGTTTTGCTTCTTATTTCAGTATTTCTTCATATCTCATTAAGAATATAAAATAATTCTTATGAACAAAGCCAGCATAATAGTTCCCTCTGTACAACTGCTGTTCTTTAACCCCATCATTCCCAGTTGTGTGCTGAAAGGCATTGCAAAAAAATAAGCAGCTGTCAAAGTAAGGCTTGTTTAGGGTGGTATTTGGTAAGGGGGAGGAGGATCAAAAACCTTAGAGCATAACAACTAAACAAACCACAAACAAAGGCTTAAATCCTCCTTCTAGTTTCTTACTGAAAGGTAGTTCCTCAGAGATTTTAGCTAATCATATGGCTAAATCAGTAACTGCTGCTACTGATAGTCATTAGTTCATTATGGGATATTCCCTATGTTAGCTAACATTCAACTCATTCCAGGATTTGCATCTCAATTCAAGATTTAAATTGACACCAGAGTTTACAATGCAAAATAAAGTTTATTAGTAGAGTTATTATGGCTGTGATGATCCAAAAACACAGACAATGTTTATAGAGTGTAGTCACATCTTTTGTTAAGACAATTTTCATTTGGAAAGACTTGTTTGGCTTAAATGCCTTTCTTTTGATCTGAAATAGAATGAGGTTTAGTTACTTTTAGGGTACTTAGCTTGTGTACTGTAACAGCTAAATTTGGGTCACACTTTATTGAGCACACCATTTACACACAACTCTTACTGCCACAGCTTTGGAAGTATCAGCCAACAACCTTCATTATGTAAAACGGAGACTAGTGAGCCATATAAACAACATACATATTCTGCTGTTGCTTGCATGGAAAAGTGTCCCTGAACAGTTGGTCAAAGCTCAGAGCCCATTTAGCTGGAAACTAACAACTCTCCTACACTTAACTGAGCAGAGAACTGCTATTCCAAGAAGCATCTGAAAAATCCCCTATTTTTAAAGTAAATAAACCAAAACCAGCTTTACAAATAAGTGGAGTTAATAATTAAAGCCAAGTAACACCAGAGACCTTAAAGAATAACAGTTACCCCAGGGAGAGTAGGCTTTGCTGTGCTTGGAAGAACACAGTCTATAAGTAGCAGGGCATCCAAGACTGGTTTTGTGCTATGTTTCACTCTTTCTCCAAAATCTCTGGACTTCTTCATAAAGTTCATTGTTGAGCAATGCTCCACATAGTAGTGCAACCATCTGAGAATTTTCAGTATCACATTTAAGATCTACCTCCTGAAAACAGCTAAACGTGTCGCTTATTGATACAAGACTCGTTGACCTAGATCTGCAGAATGAGAGGATGCATCCAATCCATCCTGTAAGAAACTGTGCTGTACCTTGTCAGCATACCCAGGCTGCAGACAGCAGTTTTTTGAAGCAATTTTAACCAACTTCCTCATGTTTTTGTATCATTCTATCACTTACGACACATTTAGCTGAATCTTGGATCAATTGAAGTGTAAGGGCATTATTCCAGAAAAAATATTACTCTTCTCCTGCTGTGAGTGATTCCTGAGAACAAAGCAATTGGAAAGACTGAAACCTCAAGCATGGAGAGATTAGTCAGGGATTGGTGCCACAGCCTGGACAAGTGTTTAGTCATCCTGACACAGCCCCTTGACCAATAAGTTCCAGCCTTGCTTGCTGTCCTCACTAAGGAGGACAGAAATATATGAGAATCTTAAGTTCCGCGGTAGACATCTGAATCAAGCACTTACCACACAGCTGTTACACCCACTGGTATTTGGTTTACTCAAACTTAATAACTCTTCAGTATATTACACAGATGACAGAAATGCTGTAACTTCAGATGTGTTGGCAAAGCAGCCTATTGTTATAAAGCAGTGGACCGTAATCCTTCCAGCGGGCATGGTGGTCTCTTCCTCTGTCCCTTCATACTGTAGGTTTGTGGGTCTCTCCCTCAGGAGTTATTCTGACAGAATATCTGATCATCCCTGGCCAGGTCTTTATAATAATTTCCTTTCCCATCAGAAAGATTGACTAGTAAGGGATTTACTTTCTACTTGAACTAACTATTCTGGTTTCCCTTTTTTCCTAAGCTCGGGAAAATCTCTCAGGGTTTCACACAGCTATTACGCTATTTACCAAACTACCAAGTCTTTTTTTGCCTGAAAGTTTTGAAACATGAATGACATGAAATTGCATTCTCTTGGAAAATCAGTCTGACTTCACTTTGTTTGGGCTTCCAGCAATGTGCAACTTTAACCCACCCCTTTCCTTGCACACCTGCATTTATGGATGCTCTTGCAACCAGTGCAGATATGGCTTACAGGAAGCTTGGAAGGTCCTGAAGCTGCCCTTGATTCATGAACATTATTCTGTACAGGCAACAAATACAGAAGCCTCCTTTAGTAATTTCATCTAAGAAAAGGCAGGAATAAGTCACTCTGAGTGCCCCTAACAGGAATATCTTAAGGGAAAATGAACCTCTCTTTTGATTGCTAATCTTCATAGTGTATATGTACATGTATGTAAGTATGTAAATGTCTATCTTTCTAATATAACATATATATCCTATAGTATATCACCACAGATTTTTTTATTGTTACATTAGGGTAACACTGAGTAGAAGACAGTTTCTGGAAGAAACTGCAACCTAAAAAAGGCAAGAAAGATAAAGGAAAAAGAAGCACGGTTACCCCTATTGAAATAAAGCATGGAAAGAGCACTCACTTGTTTCCAGGCCATCTACAAGAGCCGCTTGACTCAGGTGATTCAGTGATTACAGCACTTAAGCTCAAAAAAGGAATGAATTTCTAGGGAGCCAGCTCCCTGCTCGTTATACTGCCAGTAGAGACAGGTAGTAGGGGATATGAGCAATGGGTAACGTCACTTGCCAGAGCAAGAATAAAGAAATGAACGTTGATTACTGTGTCTTTACCAACAACTTGACTTCATGCCTTGGAGGTTCCATTTCTGTGGCTGCTGAGTCTGTGAGTTTGGCAGAAAAAGGAAAACAAAAAGCAAGTCGAGTGATCCGACTGTGGCATGCTGTCAAGCAAGCGTCATGAGCATGGGCTGGGAGATCTTTCATACAGCCATCAGCACATGAGCAATTTCCAGCCGGGCTCCTCCAGAGCCTGACAAAGTGGTTATAGCAAAAGAGGAGCAGATCAGAATGCAGAATACAGAGAGCTCTGATCTGCCAGTCACCAGCAGCCTCATTAGCAATGTCTCATGAAGGGCCATGAAGATGATGAAAGGACTGGAATACCTCTCATACAAGGAAAGACTGAGTCAGCTGGGACTGCTCAGACCACAGGAGAGAAGGCTCAAGGAGGATCTTATCCATGTGCATGAATATCTGAAAGTGGAGTAAGGAAGTCAGGACCAGGCTGTCCTCAGTGGTGTTGAGTGACAGGACAAGAGGCAATGGGCACAAACCAAAATACAGGAAACTCTCGTGGATAACAAGCTCTTTTACTATGAAGATGATCAATCACTGATTGTCCAGAGAGGTTGTGGCATCTCCAGCTTTGGAGATATTCAAACCTGACTTGACACAGCCCTTAGAAACCTGCTGTAGCTGACCCTGCTCCCAGCAGAGGTCTCTGCCAACCTCAGGTATTATCCTGTGATCCCATGAAATGGAACCAGACTCCAGATTTGCTACCACACCTCCACAAAGGGGAGAGTCCCCCTTTCCATGGTGGTCAGTGGAACATGATCATTTAGGGGGTACCTGCCAAGGGGTCTGCCAGCTCCTCCACTTCCCACAGGGCAGAAGCCCAGCCTGCTCTCCAGGCTGCCTGCACAATGTAGCAGCCACATGCTTTATCTACGTTATCCCACCCATAAGTTACACAAACAGGTCCATAAACCAGCTGCTCAGCTGAGATGAAGATTTCCCCCACAGTAGTGTTGGCTAAGGGCAATGGAGTGCCTTTTGCAGTGCTTTTGGGCACAACAGCAGCCCAAAGGAGGCGTTAAGAAGTGCAGTAGCAGTGTCGTAGCTTTGCTTCTGCTTACAGCATTGCCACTGTTGCCTTTCATTAGCTACTCTGAAACACAAACAATTTAAACAAGGCATAGAGAAGACGGGTCAGTGCCCTCAGTCAGCTAATTAATGATGTTCTGAATGCAGTGGAGACTATCAAAAGGCAGCAGGGACACAGAAGGAAGGAAGGAAGGAAGGAAGTGCCCTTCCAGAAATGTTACAAGCGGCCTTACAGGCAAACAAATGCCTGTGCTCTGGACTGGCAAAAAGCAGTTTGTTAGAAACAACTGTTCATCAATGGGGGCATGCTGCAGAAAGTGTCTTGCTTAGGTTTCCTAAAAGGCTGCTTTGATGTAATTTGCTGCTTTTCCTGCTTTGCGATTTTCCATTCTGCATCTTGTTCAGTGAGGGGGGATTAGTGAGAAGTGCCTGTAGTCAGCTAAACTGCCTTTCTGGCAGAGTCTCATGAGAAAACCGTGGGGATCAGTAAACAGAGCTCAAAGTGCGGGTGGCCATGAGCTGCCTTTTCTCCCTCTGCATCTGTAAAGGAAGTTAGAAGTGCAGCAGTCAGCCCTGTCAGACAGGGGAGATATTTCACAGGAAATAACAGATGGCTTCAGGCTCATAATTCTCTTGCAGAAAACTGTGCCCAGGTATCCTGAAAACTGGACACTTCAGGCTGATTTGCCTCTTTCACACACTGAGGTATAGCACATGCATAAAAACATAGAACACAGACTGAAAAAGCTTGCACCTTGTTTGCTTAATTGTATATGCTCTTTATTTCGGAAGGTAGTGGATGATAGAAAGTTCAAGGTCTCTGAAGCAACAGGTGTAAGATTTCTTTTCTGTGGTGGGCAGTTGCCAGCATAATCCAGAGCAAAGAGGTCCCTCTCTGTATGTTCATCTGGAAGGACATAAAGCAGCACAGTCCATGCAGGACTGCAGTGTGAGGGTGCTGTCTTTCACTACCACAGAAGATGGCTGCTCAGCATTCTCATGTCCCACATTGTCTCTTGCACCCTCTGACTCCTTTGCAGCTGCAGACCAGGGCACAGGCACATCTTCTGCTGCGCCCCACCAGGAGAGCCTCCAAGGAGGGATGACATGGCAGCAAAACCATTGCTGGTGGCATCTGGGAAGAGCTGCCAACTGGCAGAGTAGGCAGGAAGAAGGTGTTATCACAGCGTGTCTGCTCTTTATGACTGAAAGCTTCCCAGGAAGCTGGCAGCACCTGTAGGCTGCGGAAGAGGAGCTCTGTGTCTCCAAGGAGGGTGAGCCTACAGTCTCGTGGCTGAGGGAGGCCCAAACGTGACTCCAGAGACAACCATGTTGCTAAGGAGGACTTTCTATTTTGGGTAATGTGCGTCAGAGCAAGACCCATGTGTGTGGTGAGCAACAGGAGCTGAGCGTGTGAATCGCCACCAGTGACCGTGGTGTGGGGCCAATCCCGAGGGGCTGAGGTCTGTCCTTGGTGAGTTATTACACATTTTGGAATAGTCAGGAGCAGGTGCATGTTACTGGGAATACTGGGGTTGTCATTTCCCCACCCATGACCTTAATGCCTGTCTGGTGACCTGTCATTATAACATCCCAGTGACAGATGTGATGACACACCTCACCTAATCATGGTGGTCCATCCCTGCCAGTCCACTAGCTTGGCCATTCTTGCCCCTCAGAAGTTATTACAGGCCAGAGGGCAGAAAGCCTAAATACTTCACACCATGTGATGACAGTCAGGACATCAGCTTAGCTAAGGCCTGTTGTTCAAACCCACAGCAGACCCAGGAGCCGACAGCCTCAGCTGGGAAAAGGGCAGCTGGGGAGGGCAGCACATGAGATATAACATCTTATCTCTTCATTGCCTGTCTTCCTCAGGGCTATGCACACTGATCCTGGTTTGAAAACCCTGTTTTTATGCACGGCAGGTTGCAGAGGTGCAGCAGCCAGAAGAAAAGCAGGTCCTCATCATTTTATGCTGATGCCTCATAACAGATGACTTTCAGTCACTGGTAACCCAGAGATGTTGCGGCTGCCTCATCCCTGGAAGTGTTCAAGGCCAGGTTGGATGGGCTTCTAGCAAGTTACTCTAGTGGGAGGTGTCCCTGCCCACAGCAAGCGGATTGGAACTGGATGGTTTTTAAGGTCCCTTCCAACCCAAACCATTCTGTAATTCTATAATTCACTCTCCTGCTCTGTGTTCTACTGGATACTTACTCAGACCATGCTGCCTTCTCCTTGGGCTCTTCCTGTGGACATAGCTGGAGTCATTTGCAGATGCAGACACCAGAGAACAGCACAACCCAGGCCGGCATGAACAAGCACTCTTACCCTTGGCAGATCTCTGTGACGGGGTTGTGGGACTAGCCCATCACACCCGTCTGCCTGCTCTTAAACAGTGTTTTCCTTTGGGCTGATGTAGCAGTCGCCACACACGTGTCTGCATTTTGCTTCTACTGTTTTTAAAAAACTTTATTTGATTTACTGATTTTATCAAATGCTTTGAGAACCCACCGTTTCATGGCTCCCTTGATTTTCAGCCTGTTTAATTTAGCCCTTTCACTCACTTCTGTATCTTACCTTATCGCCTTAAGGAGTAATATCCCACTGTAGTCTATTTTCCTATGTATTTAGCTCTACTACCTCACTCAAAAGATTTTTGACTCTAACCACCTACTCCCACTTTCTTCTTCATTCTCCTACCTCTTCTGCAGATTTCCAGGAAGAAGTTATCCTTAGACCCATGTTAAAGGGAAAGGATTCAATAGGACTTTGTAAGGTGCTGTCCTGAATCATGTCCACTCGGTACTTTCTTTAACAAAATAGATGAGAGTCTAGAAAGGTCATACACTAAATTTTTGAGATCAAAGTGATGGGACATATTATTAAAAAAAGAGTTAATTCTTTCTTCAAAATTCAAAATTACATTAACAAATTGAAGAAATGGTCTAAAAAGTCCAAATGGTATTCAGCAGGTACAAAAGGTACTGTACTCAGGATGAATAATCAACTAAATGATATAGTTGGTATAGTTGGAGAGTAACGTATGAATGTAATGGTGGATCACAAACTGATCATGGGTCAGAAACATCATGTTGCTATGAAAAAGCATGGCATAATACTGAAATCACTTGAGAAGGATATAGCTTGCATGAAATAATCCTACTGAAGCTCACTGGTAAGGCATCAACTGGCACACTTCAGCATTATATTTTAAAAAATCCTGGAGAAGAAAGCAGGGAAATAGGCTGAATCATCTTCAAACACTTCTGAAAAGAAGATACAATCAATCTGTTTTCATCCATCTGTGAAACAATGGGGAGGTTCAACACTAGCTCTGAGAAACATATTAATGAAGAGGAGGATGAGCAACTTCAGGGCCTGGAAAAGTCCTGGAGCATCTGCTGCTGGAGATCTCTAAGAACGGATCAGGCATGCTCTGGGAGAAATAACCCTGACATGGAGGGTCCTGCTGTGGGCAGAGGAATAGCCTCCTTCATTTCTTGAGGCCCCTTCCAGCTCTACGATCAGCTTCCTGCCCCGACATGAACCTGCATCCTCTGCTATTACCTATATCCTGTGTGTCCCCCATGGTCTGAGTTTAGCCCAGTCTCACCCATCCTTTTACAAAAGCGTGCATGCCAGCTTCTAGCAGATCACTAAAATCCACCTTCAGTGTTCTGCCTCTTTCTCTTGTCACTTTCCCTCTTGCCTTTTTCCCTTTCTTTCCCCTTGCACTTTCCCTCTTCCCACTCGCTGCGGTCCTTCATCCTGCCCCAGACCTGACACCCAGCCTTGACATGCTCTGCAGGCAGATCATCCAGGGAATGGGAAGTATTACCTCTCATGACAAAGCTGGCACCAAAAAGATGGGTCAGGAATCTCCACCCCAGGTCTCTGAATGGGCAAACAGCTCCAGACTGTTTGCCCATTCTCCCCTGCTTTGGTTACATTTGGTTAAGACTTGGTAGCACTTTTTCCCAGTTCCCGAGGTCATTTCTTTGCTTGTTTTTGAAAAGGGCTTTGCTTGTGCAGCCCTTGAGCTTGCTGACCAGGCCAGATGGTCTGAGTGTTTTAACCAGTCTCTACTCTATCTCATCTTTTAGGATTTTCCCTGTGATTTTTTTTGCACTTTCCACACGTGCCTTCAACCCAGCCCAAACCCCAAAGTCTTCAATTCTCAGAAGTGTTTTTGAGCACACAATACGGAAAGACGGGGATTAAAATTAAGACAAATGAGCAAACATGTCCATAAAAGGAGAGCACAGTGGGCGAAGACCATGTGTAGTCTTGCAAATCCACCCTGGGATTTCAATTCCAGTAACCAACTCATCTGAGATTTGCTCTCACAGTTTACACTCTCTCCTGAAAACAAGCCGATGGAGAGCGTGATGCAGCAGTTACCATAGCAGCCAGCACCAGAAGAATCCATTAAGTTATCAGAGTCCCATCTCAAAGTGAATTACCAGGCTGCAGGTGAACTTTTGCACCTCAAAAGATGTCTCTTGGGGAAAACATGTTGTCGTGCGCAGTGGAACAGGAGAATGCCCATCAGTTGCACGGACTTGCTGCTACATTGTTATCCTTAATTATGTCTGCGCTGGTTTTAAAAGTACTGTGCACGCTTTTCCTTTTTCCGGTCAGGTGGTTTTTGTGCTGTTTTTGTTTTTCCTGAAGGGCGAGACAGAGCGCCCCAGTCAATAGCAACTAATGAAATGTGCTTCAGGCCTCCCTGCATTCTGCCACAATTAGATTGTCAGCCATCCCAGGAGAGATGCTATTATGTATGTGGGTGTGGAAAATGTTCTATCACTGTTAATCGTTCCTGTTATAGTAGTAGGTACTGCTCCAAACATATCAACACCTCTTCATGGTGGCTGTTTTTCACACATAGAACGTTGGAAGTCCTCTTATATGCTGAAGCGTAAGAAATATGTAAATGGAGCCAGGAGGTGGAAAGAGGATGGATCCTGGCGAGATCCTGGCCCCACAGCACACTATACC
Organism: Psittacus erithacus; assembly: GCA_009867235.2. Lineage (NCBI taxonomy): Eukaryota > Metazoa > Chordata > Aves > Psittaciformes > Psittacidae > Psittacus > Psittacus erithacus. Next base: position 3,340 of record WYDI02023346.1, on the reverse strand, counting down.
TTCACAAGCACAGGTTCTTAGATAGCCAGAGGCATGTACTACTAGTGGTCAGGAGGAGCTGGTCCTGCACACAAATTCCTGATCCAGACCTTGTGTAATCCCTCCTGTTTGTACCGTATGTCTCTGTCTTATTCATCACAGCAAGTGCTGACAGGCATTCAAGCACCTTTCTCAGAAGCAAAGCACAGCTGCAGATATTGACATTTTGGCCCACAAAGGGTGATTTTGGGCTTGCAGTAGCAGAAGACCCAGGTTAAATTAGCAGAGTGGTTATTTAACCCAACCTTGATGCCCTTCCAGAAAGTCTCTTGAAGCCTGTTAGTTCCTCCACACTGTGACTATCATAATAGCCACATGAAGAGCTATTAAGAACTTCCTGTGAAGGAAGGTACTGAGAAAACTGTAATGTCTGGGAAAAGCAAAACAAACAAATGCACAAACCCCAACCTTGCAGAGAACTCGAATTGAGCTTGACCACTGAAAGGTATCATTTGCTTCCTGTTTGCTGACAAAGTACAATGAGGTTTATATTTGGGCCCCACCTTTCAGTGTCTGGGTCTAAAGATATAACAATGAACTTGTGACGCAAAGGCCCTGTCTCCTGGAGAAGCAGAATTTAGATCTGGCTGGAAAGCTCAAATTCTCCTCTCTTCGAGGCAGAACAAATTCTGAGGGGGTGGATGGCTTTTTTTTGTTTGTTCTTTTTTTTGTGTGTCTTTCTATCTTTAGTTTGCCAGACTTGGGAGGATTTCATCAGGATTAGGCCAGACTTGCACAGCTGTTTGTTTTACATGATCGTGACTAGAACCATTTTAAGGCACTTGTCACTATGGTTACCTCCTAGATGCTGTTCTTCAAGGCGTCTGAGCCAAGACAGGGCTGAGAGGGAACGTGGGGCTACCTGAGTGGGAACATACATTGATGTCTAACTTGCAAGTCTTTTTATTTCCTTGAAAGTGTTGAGTCTCAGCTCCATGGATAAGAAAAGTGTGCGAAGGCTTACTGTTAGTCTATGTTCAAATGGCACCATTAGACTATCAATGACTACCTGGTGGTCTTCAGACAGCTCTTGCTTTCATAGAGGAAAAAACTTGGACAACAGTGTAGGCAATGTGGTGGTATGGGGACAAAATAACATTTTGGGAGACGGAGACGATTCAATGCTCTAATTTTAATTCCATCTGCAAATTTAAACCTAATGCTGCTTCTTACTGAGCTTTCATTCCTTCTGTGAAGCCCACCACTCATGTCTAGTGGGAATTAGACCAGGCGCATTCTCAGTTTCTCAGCAATAGACTGACTGATGTTTGTATGATTCTGGCTTACTTGTTTCATCTTCTCTTTACAGAGTTCAATGCTTTGTTCTCTTCCTGTTTTTTCTGGAAGCACTTCTGCTTCCCCCTCTCCCTGTTTAAGTTTCTGTTATTCCTAAAGCAATTATGTTCTTAGTGGTTATCAAATAGTTGTGTGTGGTCTTGCTGATTCAGTGGAGCCCCTCAGAAAATGGGGGAATAGGCTGGTTATTTTCTTATTACATTTGTATAAGAACCAGAGACTCTTTCAAACCTTATCTAACTCCATGGATCCTTTGGGAGATGCCTGAGCATGGGCCCTCCTTTTGCATGCACAGGAGTGTCTGTACACCAGCCAGCTCTCCTAAAAAGAGGTCCTGGTTCATTCCCTAGACCATTGTATAAGAGGCTGTGAGAGACAGAGCATTTCCAGCTGCCAAAGGGTCACACCATGGAAACCTAAAGGCCCTTATCCGTGAAAAGACAGAGTGACTTACCTACTCTGTCCCTTTCCATCCAGTAGATGGATAGAAATAACAGCACCAGAGCAGCAGTAGGGATTTTTCATGGCGCTTATTTGCAGTATGGCTGGTGTTAGTCATCGCTTGCCCCAGCAGGTGCAGAATGTTCCCATCAGGTTCGTACATCTTGCTGAGATGAAAGTTTAAGGCCTGAAAAAAGATCTGCCAAAGCCAGCGTTTGTGTGAGAGATAGAAATGTGAATATCAGAGGGAATTATTTTGATCGGCTTTATGTGTCAAAACTAGCTGATTCCCAGAGCCAATCTCTTAGAACAGTCTCGAGTCTTTTCTAGACAGCATGGGTACTCCAGTACTACTGAGATTGTAATAGCCTGTCTTTCTTCAGAATGTCCAAGCAGCAGAGTGAAGGGCATAGTCTTGCACATGTCCAGCCACATCACAAGGTCTTTCCGAAGCATGGATTAAATAAGGATCCTCTCCGTCCCGGAAGGCTCACAAAGATGCACTAACTCCTCATAGTTCTAGACATCATCAGAGTTAGTTATCTCAATCTGCCAGTACCTTGTGCTCCCCATTGACAAAGCTAGAGGTCAGGATCCCATCAAAGACAAGGTGCTAATGGCTTGGTCCCTCTCACCTCCCTCAAATTAATGGTGGCAAAGGAGAGCTATTCAGAGAAGGGGAAACACAGTCTGTACCAGGGATGAGCATGCAGCAGGAGCCTCTGTGCAGGGCTATCTTACCATGATGCTCTAGGATGAGGGGTGCTGCTTTCTGTGTTTGGGGCCATGAAAGCTGATGAGGACCAAGGGGCAGGGATTGATGTCAAAGGTGGCCTTTGGTGTGGTTAAATTGGGGACAGTCACAAGAGGCACTGTTGTAACACAGCTTTCAGATATTTGCATGCATGCAAAATCAGTTACTGCTCTGCCCTGAACTGCTATGCACTCTGCATTAGTTCTCTTGTGGCTCTTTAAAGAACAGTGAACTCATGGTAATTTCAAAACTACTGTGTTGAACACGAGCTCATCAATTTTTCTTTTTTCTACTTCAGTCTTGCCATTCACTTTCTGAGAAATGCCAAAGCTCTTAAAAACAGAAAAGCCAACTGTCTGTAAAATGCAGTGTGTGACTAGAGTGCAAGAGCAACAGCATTTGCTGGCAAATAAAGTACCAATAAAAAAACAATCAGTAGGTATTGTGTATTTATATAAAGGGGTCTTGCAGCGTGTTTGGACAGCTGCTGCTATTAAAATTTTTGCCAAGGAGATTTAAAAAAAGCTACTTTATAACTGCCATCTTCACAAATATACAAATACTTTAATGCCAAACTGAAGCATTCTTGGAGCTGCCTTTATAGTTATTTTCAAAATATCGTAAACTTTTGAACAACATGATCTTTTTTTACCCTACATGTCTGCCTTGAAATGACGCAGAAAGTAAATATATTAGTAATATACTTATTAGTATATTATGTATAATATACTAATAATATAATAAGTATATAATATATATAATATAGTATATAATATATAGTATATATACGCTATATAGTATATATAGCAA
>WYDI02023345.1:0-10366 GCA_009867235.2 Psittacus erithacus | reverse complement strand
GGCAGCCACAGCTTCTCTGGGCACCCTGTGCCAGCGCCTCAGCACCCTCACAGGGAAGAGCTTCTGCCTAAGATCTATCCTGAATCTCCCCTGTTTCAGTTTGAACCCATCACCCCAGTTCCCCAGGGCCCGATATCATTGTCTTGTTCTGCTCTAGGCATGGGAAACCACTGCTGTTTGTGAACAAAGGACAGCCCTTCTGAGGGCATTAAGGAATCTCAATGACTCTGGCTGATGCCAAGTCATTAATGATCTACTGTAATCTCCAGTGTGGAAGCACCGACAGGAACAGATTCCCCTGCTCTGATTCCAGGAATGCAATGTCCTTCTCAAAGTCTCTACAGTTGGCAAACCAGGAAACAGCTTCAGATAAGCGTTGTTTCAAAGATCCATTCCAAGAGGCACCAGCTGAAGGAGCATCCACTTGTTGAGAGTGGTATCCACATCATTTCCACTTGCTTTACACGCAGGCTCTAAGAGCAAATCACTGTCTCATCAGTCGGTGCCCAAATTCAGCATTACCTTCCTTGGGTGCAGCAGTCCCAGACTGTTGGCAGTATCTCCCTTTCCAATGACACGTGCTCACTGTAAGAGTGGAACACTGGACACCAATCTGAATTCCAGCTGCAGTGAAATACTATGTCACATTAAGGGGGTCTTTTACTTGTTACCACCTCAGGACCCGTGATCCTGATGAACCTATCAGACCTCTTTGCAGGTACTCCATTGGACAATGTACCACATCAGAGGGTGATTTGACCATCCTGTTTGTGGTCCACAGTAGCACAATCACATACCAAGCTGAACGAGGTTTGCAAGTAAGTTTTTAAGCCAATTTTAAGTTGAGTCTCCAGAAACTCACATAAACCAAACCTTAAATGAGATTTTTCATCATGTAATTGCATGACAGTTTAAGGCTTGAAGATTGACGCTGACAAGAATATACCAACTGTGAGAACGAGTGTGAGAGTAATGTATAAAGCCAGCTAAAAATCAACCATTAAATGTTCTTACCCGACAGGCATCCTTATGGAGTGGACAAGACAGGTTCATCCAGTTGACAGATCCCATTCAGAGTCTTCCCTCATTTCCCCCCCCAGTTTTGCATAGTTATATGATCTAATTTGAAGTAGTGACTCCTCATAGCCCACCTTTTACCAACTGGTCAACTAATCCTCATAAGGATGAATTAAATACCCAACTACACTTGCTCAGGGGAGGGTCTCAGTCTGATTTTCCTCCATCCTGGTTTTCTCAGGCCTGTTTTCCCTCAGTCTTGTTTTCCTCAGTCTGCCTACAAGCTGAAGCCTCTCCAGCTATCAGTTCTCATCGTAAATCACTGTCGCATCTCAGGTCTCCTGACCCTTTAAGAGGTCCTTGTATCTGTTACAAGTCTTAACTAAATACTTCTGGAATTCTAACTGTATATGGTTGTAAGCTTATATGTATGATTAGCTTAAACTAAACACTTACAGAGCTTGAACATGTGTCTGTGGAGCTTGAGCTCCATGTTCAGTTTATCTCAGTGTGTGCCAAGGTCTCAGGGTTGCCTGGGGAACTATCATAGGGTAGATTCTGTGCCTGTTAACCACATTCCACCCAGCTGCATTTTACCTTAAAATGTCTTTAATATTGCAACATAACTTGGAGGATTTGTGTGTGTGTCTGATTTCCCCCATTCCTCCGCACGGTAGTAAAAGGGAGGTCAAGTTGCAGTGGAAAGAGGGAGAAATAGACTGAAAATCAGAGTCACCCTTACCTTTCTCTGGAAGAGGCTGAAGTCTTCATATTAAATGAATTTAAATTAGAGACACTCACCTACAACACCTCAAACCCACATCCACGGATCCTCACAGGATCTGCTGAACAAGAGGAGAAGACAAAGTGGAACCTGAGAGCAGGGGCCACAGCTCAGAAGAAGGAAGAACCTCCCATTGTGGGCAACAGGATTCTTGGTGCAAATATCATAGCAAGATGAGAAGCCAGTCGACTTCAGGGATCCTTTTCATGGCTCTTGTAATCCTCTTTATTAGATTTCCATTGATTTTTGGTATCTCTCCAGTGTCTGGAGCTAGACTCTGAGCTAGAAGGATGCTCTAGACAGCATCCAGAGGAGCTTGTTCATTTGCTTAGTTATGGGAACAGTGCCTTGTAGTTGGACCCCATGTTAGAAGCAGTACTGCACCATCCATTGGCCCATCAGCCCATCTGTCAGAGATGAGAAAGAAGAACCCCTGGGTCAGATCAGAGAAGAAGTAAACCAAGACTCTGTGTAAGGAACCTTCTCGCAGTTTCCATTCCCTGCTGAGAGGTGGTAGCAATAGCAGTGATTTCATCAGGGGCTGCGCAAGAAAACCCTTCCTGACGCTGAGATCTGCCTCTCACACATTCCTCCCTCGCATTCCTTCTCCAATGGCAGTGCTTATCAGTCTGGATCCATGGTGTTCAAGGGGATCCACAGCTTCTCACATTCTTCATCTGGTTCACAGGAAAGACCACAGGCTGTCCAGAGGTTGAAACCAAACAACACTTACTTTTATTGTAAACTTCCCTAAGCTGTGTCCAGAGGAACAGAAGTCTTGGCAAGTTCTTATTCTTGTGAAAGAACTGAAGTAGCGGGAGGAAAAGAGGAAGAAAAGAAAGGAGAGAAACCAATGAGATAGGATCACCACCCCATGGATCCAGTGATGTCTTCTTGGTCAGTGAGTTGAAGTTCTTTTAGTCAGTGAGTCTGCGGAGGTCCAGGATGGAGAAGCCACACAGCTGAAGGATGGTTGCCTCCTAATAGTCAGGTTCTCTTGGAATCTTCCCACAGGTGGAGATTCCTTTGTGAGCTTGCACGTGCATTATGAGCTGGTTTGAACGTTCCAAATGGTGGCAGTGGTATCTGGTAAACCCCCAGGCCCAGTCAACGCTGTGCTTTGATGGGCACAGGCACAGTGTAGCCCTGTCTCTAGGCAGTCTGGTGCTAAGACAGTTGATCTCCATGGCCTCAGGGCAGCCAACCCAGTAAACCATCCCCATCTTCACGGAACATGACTTTGTCCTGCTTCCCTGATGTTTGCGCAAGCAATAACATGCTGATCACCACCAACACGCATTGGAGTTTCCTTCAGTGCCTTCTATCTTTTGAGTTGTTTTGAGGCACAAAAGGGTCTCTTGACCATCATATATGAGCAACAGTCTTCGGCGAGACACAAGCCTCACCCTGTGCTGCCTTCCTTTCACTTTTGCATGACAGTTACCAGCTGCGTAGCCCTGATAACTGCTACTTGTGCAGTTTATGTACTCACCAGAGCTTGGAATTTAATAAGCATAAGTTGGTTTAGGATGCTGTATAAAGAGATTATCCCCAAGTCAGGCATTTGGCTCAACAGGGCTTGGTACAACCAGCCTCTTTCATGATGGTCAGGGCAGAAGCTCTGCCTTGCTTCAGGCCACATCCTCATTTTATGGCTGAGTCCCTGGTAATGACTGAGGCTGCTCATATCACTGAAGATAGACTTGGGCAGCCCAGTGCCCATCAAAGAGAAGTAGGATTGAAGATTGTGCCCACATGGTATCTGTGGGATCTCATACGTGGTGCACAACTGAAACTACTGAGGGAGCACAGCCTCTCAGTTTGAGCTTTGCTCCATACTTTGTCTTTGAGGCCAGAAAAGATTTCACCCAAAGGAGGGGTTTGCCTGCTAAGGCTTTCTCCTCCCTGCTCTTATCAAGTAGTAGCAGAACTCTATTGACCCAAATGTCTGTCTTGTCAGGACTACTCTCATTTGGAAAGATTTTGTGGATTAGGCAGGGGATTAGTAATGCATGTATTAATGACTTGTGGCTCCCAAACAAGCAGACTTCATTAGGCAAGGATTAAAGCACACTTCATTGACACCAACCCCTTTCAGGATTCAAAGTGTCAAGTGATTTCGTAGAGTTTAATACACTTGGCAGCCTTACTCATTTAAGCACTTCCAATGTAGTCATCTGGAGGATTCAAGGCAGCTTAGACATTTATAGTGCCATAAAACATTGGGCCATAAATTACACATGATGAGGGTGTGTGTCACCATCAGTATTTAGAGCCATTTAAAAAACCCCACCAACTTGTCTCGTATTTTCATCTAGGAAAATTATCCCTAGAAAATAAGTGCCATAAAACTAGATGGAAATTGCTCTCACATTCCAGGCAGTCAGCAAGCATTAGGGTAGAGAATGCACGTGGTTCACAAACCCTGCCAAGTGACACAATCAACTCATGAAAGGTTTCAGAGCTCTTCCATGAGGCTTGTGAAATGCCCAAGCTGGCCAATCTGCTCTAAGCCTCAAGTGATGCTTTTCCCAACCATTCCAATTCCAGGTAGAACTGACTCCTTTTAGGAGAAAAATAAAGGAGATTAGTTTGGGTAATCCAAGTCACTCTGCTCTTCTGTTCTCAGTCCTTGCACCTTCTGCAAACATTATAGCTGGGCCTTGCTTGTGTTTTGCCTTCACCAGAGACCTGATCAATGCAAACCCCAGTTTTACCCACAGCTCAGCCTCACGTTTATTTTCACAATGTATCCCAACCTTCAGAAGTGTTTTGCTTTTACATCTTCAAAACAATTCTCTATGTAGGTTTAATGGCAGCATTTATCACTGTCAGAGATTTAGGACCATTAGGAAAACTCCATGAACTGCAAGCAATCAGAGTTGTCTTCATCTATGAGCTTCATCTGTGGAGATGGAAAAGGTCTTGCTCAAATCTCTTCCACACAGCTCAGCAGGGGAACAGGTCTCTAGCTATAACATTACAATGCCCTTTTGACACTGCTATGAATTTGCTTTTGGCAGCTCCAAACCAATCCTTTTCCATAAGGGAGGAGGGATATGTGCAGGAATGAGAAGATCCCATGCAGCCAAGAACAGCCTGGACAATCAAATGTATCTACCTGTCTTCTCCAGCCACGCAGCAGATCTGCACACCACATATACATATTAATCCCAATAATTCCTATTAAGCCTCTGTGCTGAAACCTGATTCTTCTAAACCACTTGCTGCAGAGCTTCAGTTTTCAAGCCCACTAAAGGCAGCGTTGGCAGCTCTGACATTAATCATGAAGAACTAAGTTTGAGTTCTTAAACTGCTAATGAATTTGGCAAGAGCTTTTCTAATCCCATCTCTGTTTTCCATATACAGACAGGTGCAAAGGAAAAGCCTCACCGGGAAGGGCCCTTTGGGAGGGTCAGTAATGAACTGAGTCCTTGCTGAAAGGCACCAAGCAGTTCCTTCCATAGTGAGGACCAACAGCAACACCCAACTTAACGATGGGGATTCTGGCTCAGCCTGATTAAAATACTTGTAAGACCAGTAGTAGGGTCTGCTACTAAGAGAGCAGGGAGCTGCTGGGATCCTTCCCAACCCTAACCTTTCTATGATTCTATGATCCTCTGCAGAACCAGATAAAATTGCAGAGGGAAAGACACAACTAAGTTTATTCAAGGAACGTGCACACACACACTCTTGACTGATGGGATGGTTTCAGCTTTGGAGACAGGGAAATGCACAGAGAGATCAAGAAGAAACAAAAAAAGGTTTTAGAAAGCTGAAAATAAAAGCTATTGGAAAGCTGAAAGTACCAATATTACAATTAAACAATACCGAGGTGTTGGAGAGCTGAAAGTCCCAATACCACAATTAAACAATACCAAGGTGTTGGAAAGCTGAAAACAAGGGAGGCAGGAGGAAGTTGGTGACTTGGAGCCCTGCTGAGCAAACTGAAACTTAAAGTGTCCATGAGCTGGCTCTAACGTTGGACAACGTTCAAGGGCATGAGATAAACTGATGGCAGGGAAATGCATTGAGGGTTATTGAGTATGGTGAAACCACATGAAGTTCAGAGAGTCCCTGAGCTGAATAAAACTCAGAGGAGCCGCTTCAGGGCACCCTATATATATATTTCCCTGCTCTTTACACTTCTCCAAGCACCTGCTTGTACCCATGGCTGGTCCACTTGTTGAGAGTGGTCTACACACCATTTCCACTTGCATTATGAACAGGTTAGAGGAGCAAATCAGATGCCTCATGAGGTTTATGTTGAAGAGTTCAACACTAGTGAGTCACCAGGTTATTCAAGAGCCATTCAAGGCACTTCTTCAGAGTCCAACCTGTTTTCTACCAAATTACTCTTAAAGGCAATTAAAGGCAGGAGAGTAGAAACAACCCTTTGCAACTGGAGAATGAGTCAAAATATATCCCTCTGTGCTCACTACTGCTGCAGCCTAAACCTGCTGCAAAGAAGCCCTTATCCCACAGCTGGTTCCTATCTGTTGTAGGAAACACAGAGGAGAAGCACAGCTGTGCAGACACAAATACAGTGGTGGTGCTTTCTCCATCCCGGCTTACAGGAATAGCTTTGAGACAGAGCTGGTTGAGGGAATTCTGCTGGAATTGCGTTCTGCTGAAATATGCAGTTCCAATCCAGCCGTCTGCAGAACGGGATGGGTCTGCCAGGGTTTACTTGGAAAGAAAAAGAAGGCGAGGGGGGGAGAAGTTGGATTGACAAAATATCCCATCCTGATAGCCTTGAAATGAAGGTTTTCAGTTTAAATCACCTTTTTTCCTGCAACTTTTTACATTATAATAGAGAATATCAAAGGCTCCTACTGATGCCCATGGCTTCCTTTGGCTTTTATGTGAGTAATTGACTTTTGTGGCAAAAGTAATTCTTTATTTGTGAGTATATCCCCCTGCATCCACATTGCTCCAGTGTCTCACACTGCAGGGATGTGCTTGCAGATGGAGTTTGTGTGTGGATGTACATGTGGAGGGAGCATAAGCAGAACCAGCGGGGTTATCCCTGCTCCCATCTTTCACATGCACGAAACAGGAAGAGCTGGCATAAAGGCCAGAGTATGAAAACAAACCCTGCATGGACAGAAATGCATAGAGATACGCAGGGTAACACGTGGATAAATCATCTCTGGTTATCAGCAGCAGATGCCTGAGCTGAGGATGGGGCCTCACTGCGTGATAAAGGACAACTGTTATCAGGAGCAGCGCTTCCAAGTCAGCCCTGGCAAACCTAAATTAGGGTAGAAGTGGCCTGAGGCTTCCCTACAAGGAGAAGCGGGGCTGTCCACAGGACACTGGTCTATGAGTAAGTGGGTGCCCCTTGGGAGGTTCCCCATTTGCTCATCAGACATGAGGCTGAAGGCCACACAGCAGAACCTGATGATGAAGGGGCTATGGGACTGACCCACTCTTGGCATTCAAGGGCTTGCAGGGAGGGTGCAGGCACCTCACTGGCCCAGGGGATTGGCTGTATTGGTGGTTATCACCCTCCCAGAAGGAGCTTGGATATGGAATCCATCCATATGGTGCAAAGTTATGTCCTCTGCACTAGCCAGGAAGGCTTGTAGCATCAACCAGTTGGAAAAGCCCTTTAAGCTCATCCAGTCCAACCATGCCCAACACTGCCAAGGCCACCACTAACCCATGGCACTGAGGGCCTCGTCTCCACTGGGTGTGAACACTTGCAGGGATGGTGACTCCAGCACTGCCCTGGGCAGCCTGGTCCAATGCCTGAGCACCCTTTGGGGAAGGAATTGTTCCTCAGCTCCATCTAAACCTGCCCTGGTGCAGCTTGAGGCCGTTTCCTCTTGTCCCATCCCCTGTTCCTTGGGAGCAGAGCCCAGCCACTGGTACAGGGCAAGTCCCTCCTCTCTCAGAAGCTGTTAGTGGATAGTGGTGGTAAGTGGAATGAGCCCAGGTTTGCCCAGGTCAGTGAGGAGCTACCAATAATGACATTAGTGGCTTTATGCCTCTGGAGAACAACGGAGGCAGATGGAGACCTGCTGGAGAACAGGATCCGGCAGTTCAGAGTAGAGGATGGAGATCTCCAGGACTGTTCTTCTACATATTAGTCCAGAGCTGAATTCACTTGAAAAGACAACAAATGCCTTCAGGGGGATGAGGGGGTGGAAATTTGGCAGCTTTTACTCCCAAGAAAAAGGCATAATGAGAGCCAGTGGCTGGAAGCTGATCCTGGGAATGTGAAACAGGGAGCACATTTAACTAGGTGAACAATTAAACATGGGAGCAAGTGATTTCTGAAGCTGTGGATGTTGGAACTACATGAATCACTGTTTTCTCACTTCAGCCAACAAGCCAGAAATACTGAGACACCCCACATTTGGCTCAGCCTGAAGCAAATGAGACTTTTCCCCCCACTTCTTCCTGCTTCAGCAGCACCAATGATTAATATCAAATGAAATATTTTCTCTTCCAGAGCCAAACCCTTTTGATTCCATGGGGACACCTCTAACAAAGGCAAGCAATTGGCCCGAAGAGTGACACGTTCAAGTCCGGGTTGGATGGAGTCTTGAGTCCGGGTTGGATGGAGTCTTGGGTGCCATGGTTTAGTGGGAGGTGTCCCTGCCCATGGCAGAGGTGTTGGAACTGGATGGTTTTAAGGTCCTTTCCAACCCAAAGGACCATTTATATGGTTCTGTACAACCCTTCTATGATTTTAATGCCATTCTCCAAAGCAGCACCTTCTCAGTTCCTCAGCAGCCTGGGAAGTCAAGTGCTTGCCCACAGCACGGCCAGAGATCAGTTCTCCAGTCTCAGCACTCATCCAGCATCCTCATGCATAAGGATTTGCTGTGTAAAGGCAAAGAGCAGCTGGTGCCACACTGCACGGCAGAGGCAGCAATAGGAAGACGAGGGACAGCAAGGAGTCAATATTTAGGACATGGGAGTGGGAAAAAGGAGCAGCAGCAGCTGTGAGTCTGGCTATAAAAAGGTTGGAAGCTGCTGCAATGGTTCTCTGGGGGGGTGGTCTCTCTCCTTCTTGTTGCTGCTGTTCTAAATATGTCTTGGGGCTGAGATCACAGCAGGTTTGTCCCTGTCACCACCACGAAGCAGCAATTCCCTCTTTTGCTTTCCATTTGCAGAGAAAGACAGAAGTCAGACCCCAAATTCCTTGACTTGGAGTTTACCAAACCCTCATCATTCAGGGAATAAACGCTTCATGCTCCAAACTGCCCCCATTCCCTATTTTCTCATTGAGGAAGATGTGCATTTTGGAAAGGGAAGATCTTGTCTGACCAGCAGGCTTGGTGCACACATTTTGGGAGGCTCTTGGTTTAGGCCAGGTATGAACAGCTTCTTGGGTGACATGGTCTAGAGTGAGGTATCCCTGTCCATGGCAGGGAGTTGGAACTGGATGGTCTTAAGGTTCTTCCAACCCAAACCATCCCATGATTCTATGGTTCTCCCTACTCAGAGGCCAGCTTTATTCCCAGCAGACATTTGGAGGCCACAACGCTGACAGCAATGTTTGCATGATGCTCTACTTAACAGAAGAACCCAGTGATGGCTGAATTCCCCCACTTCCAACACAGGCATAGCCACGTGCCCAATTAGCCTGAATTCCCTAATCCATGGCATAGCCACAGGGAGCCACAGGGTAACGCTTCCATATGCCCTCAGAGGCAGAAGCTGGGCTGAACATGCCACTGGAGGAGAGCTCTTCCCTGGATACCATCCTCTTGCAGGTCAGCTCATGTCTTTGTCCTTCTAGGCTGCACATCCTCAAGGCTCAGCAGGGTGAGTACCCACCATGCTGCAGGCTCAGCTGAGCCCATACACGGTGCTAGGAAATGAAACTTCCTAAAGGAATTCACCCTTTGGATGAGGGTATCCTTACAATCAGGTGGGTGCACACAGGTCCTTGGAGAGGGTTAATTTTGCCTCCTAAGAAGACCTTGAGGTCCACTTAGAATGGGTTGATGAGGACTTGCACAAGTGAGCTTTGAATACGCCCAAAATTACCCCATCTTTACCTTCCTGCTCCAATGTGTGACCACCTCCATGGTGAGCTGAAAGGTCTCCCCTTCTTGAGGATTGAACCACCCTTTCCTCCTACCTCCTGTACTCCAAATGCAACCAGCTCTGTGGTCTACACTGGACCTGCTTCACTATACCAATATCTATCTTGTACTGGGAAGCCCAAGCTGGACCCAGTAAGCCGAGAGAGTCTCACCAATGCAGAACAGGGGGAAAACTTCCTGCCCTTGACTGCCTGAGGCTTGTACTGATACAGTTTGTAACGCAGTTATCCCCCCAACCTGCTGCAACTATGGCAGGATCCAAGAAGGTTTGGGAACATTGTAATGGGAGAATGAAGAGGGATGCATGGGAATTAGGAAACAGGTAACCACCAACTGCTCATCTACTACTGCTTGTCACCCTGCAGGTGCTACTGAGACCTAAGGGTGGATCCAGAGCAGTCTTAAAGATGTACCTACCCATCTTCAGCCTGGACAAGAGAAGGCTCCTGAAGGGGAGACCTCAGAGCAGCTCCAGTGCCTAAAGGGGCTGCAGGAAACC
>WYDI02023344.1:8072-20245 GCA_009867235.2 Psittacus erithacus | reverse complement strand
CCTCAACCTGCTGCTTATGCCCTATGGATGCAGTGCCACTTGCTTAAGATAACACAGGAAGGCAAAGTCTTTATGTTTAAGCCCAGTCAGCCTTAGCTCAAGTGCTCTCACAGTTAGTTTTTCTCAAAGCTGTGTTCTGAGCGGGTAATACTGTCCAATCCCTACCCATTCCAGGTATGATCTTACAGCTCACTTTCAGGCAATATTAACTTTTATCTTGAGGCTGAGTTTTCCGTTATGGCTCCTCTTTGACTAAAAAAACCCAACCGGTCTAAACTGCATTTGAACTGGAATGGATTAGATTTCTTTCCTGCTTCAAACCTCTTCTCAAAGCTCAGCTCTTCAGCATTCCCTTGTTAATTTCCAGTAGTGTGTTATTCAGGGGAATTGACTGCTTCTGGTCATGTTAGATACTTACACAAAAAAGTCTCAAACATCCAGAAGAGTCAACTCAAGGTGACAAAACACTGCACTGTGCTAAAAAAAGAAGGAATGTTCTATCCCTTTCTCTCTTTTCCCCTGCATTATCACTTCTTTCCCTCCCCTGGGCTGTGATTCATTCAGCTGGCAGCCCGAAGGACATGTGCACAGTGTGCAGCTGGATATTTAGCTACATCTCTTAGCAGTGGGGAGAGAGAGGCCTCACCACAGGGTGATTCATCCCATCCTAAGACAGGTGAAATCATCTCCTGTCATCAACTGGAGAGGGAAACTGCAGTTCGGACTCTGCATCTAATTTTCAGATTGATAAAATTAAGGGTGATGAATCTCATCCCTGGTACTGAGCTGAACTCTTTGGGGAAGTTCCTCATTGTTTTAAGCTGGGAATCTTGGTTTCTATCAGTGGCATATCATGATTAGCAATGATGGCAAACACCTTGGAAAAGTCTGTGCTGTAATTAGCATGTTCTTGACTATTGCTGCATTCAGGAGCCACAGTCATTCTAAAGGGAAGAATGGGAGCACCGTGCACATGTGGTAGGAGAGATTTCCCCTGGGGTGACAGTTTCGTTCACAACTCAGGTGTCAGTACTGAGGAGCGAAGAAATACTGACTTTTCATTCCAGCTGCAGAGGAGAGGTCTGGGTAGAAAGCAGTTGTATTTTTTGGGAGAACACAAACTTTTTCTTTAATGCTTTGAAATCACCCAAAATGGGGATGTTCTGGGCTTTTTCTGCCTTGAAATTAGAGCCGATGGTGGAGTAAATGTGAGATTCCTAAAAGCAGTGTGCAGTTTCGGTGGGTTTCAGGCACCTAATTCAAAGAAAGTAAATCATGAAAACTGTCCTTGATGGAGAGTTTATAGTGTCTAAACTTCCATCAGAAAAATTGACGGAGGTTTTACCTGTTGTTTTGATCTTGATCTTCATCACAGGTGCCACCACCTTGGCTAAAAGAAATCTCAATCTAAATATCCCTGGATCCCATGTCCAATTGAGAAAACTGAAGTCTCCCAACTCCTTCATCCACCGAAGACCTTCTCTGGTACCTTCAGAGCAGACCTGATGCACAGGGCCATGCACCCGACAGCACGGCAGCAGAGGCTGGCACATGCACACTGCAGGACACTGCAGCGCAGGGGAGTTAAGCAGTGACAGCAGCCGTAAGCTATTTAAGGTTTAACTTTTCTCTCCCATTCTGCCAAAACCCCTTGAACCAACAATGAAATCTTAATATATTGACAAGATTCTGGGGCTTTTAGGTGCCTGTCTTTGAAAGGGCAGCCTGCTTCCTGCAGAGGTCTTTTAGAATGTCTCGTCCAGGGAATATTCTTTTAAGACTGCTAAATAAAAGTAATAATAGAGAACTTCAATCAGTCAAATAGAGGAATGTAACGTGGCTAATGGAAAACTACAGTGAAGGGTGATGGAAGGATATGCTTGCTGTTGAGGAAGGACATCATGTCTTCTGACTGGGAAACTGTTGCTTTGGTAGGGTAGCAGCTAATCCCATTCCATGTGGCATGGCCTAGTCATCACACGCTGAGCTTTTGAACTTTGTCAGCTCTACTGGTTGCATTCTCTGTGCTTCATGCCAGGTTTTGGCATTCCTCGGCCAAGATTCCCTGTCTCCTGTTTTGTCAGCGTTGACCGTATTCCTTCATGACACACCACTGATTCTGGTGGCCTTTTGATGCAATGTGTGGTGAAAGAAATGTTGTTGATACTGCTATGATTTTGCATTTTGCAGCAGCACGAGTGGCAAGGAGGACTTGCACTTGCTTCATTCAAGGCAATAGCATCCAAACACAAAAACCCATCGTATTTTCCATATGGAACCAAAATCAAAATCAGAGATCTGGACAAAAAGAGGGAGATGTGGTTTTGCTTAAGGATTAGTCTCATTTTAATTGTATATCCACAGATTCTGATGGAATAATACAAAGCAAAAATAAGAATACATACTGAACAGCAATCTATGTCTTCTAGCATAAACCACCTAGCTACAAACACTTTAGAAAAATGACAGGTCACACGTTTTTACATGTAGGTTTGGGTTAAAAGGACCCACTACAAAGGAGAAAGAACTGAGATAGATCAATGTGATACTGCCATGGTAACTTCTAAACTTCACTTTACCAGTAGCATGCTGTGTTTCTGACTGCCAGTAAATATGGAAATACAAAAGAGAAAACATGTGCTTTTGGAGATAGAGCAATTTCGCCTGGTCATTTCACCTGCTGTCAGGCCAAACTCTGCTTATTGCCGCCAGCATTTCAGGAACGCTTTTGCTTTTTCATGCCAAATAGAGGATGTGCTGCTTTTAAAACCTTTCCCACGGAGGTTTTCTCCCATGTGGGTTTGCACATCTGCAAGCAAATCATCTTTGGAAAAAACTAGATGGATAAATTTGCAATGAGGTATGCTCTAAACATCCACTCACATTTACACAGCACTGTACAGAGGAGATGGGATTCATTATCCAAATGAATATACAGCAGCATCTCAGTTTTATTTCCTGTGTCTTCCTTGTGATTCTAAAGGATGATTCCTAAACAAAGTATTTTCACTGTATAAATCTGACAGTTGCTGCTCAAGTCCTGTGGCTGCCTCAAGGAGCTGGGAAGGTATTTCCTAGTCTGTTCTCAGGATGTGATTTGTCAGGCTGACGCTGGGTCAATGTTGAAGTTTGACATAAATTAGACAGTGAGTCATTACCGCGATTGTTGTGAGTATTATGGGGGTAAAATAACTTTGTCTGCAGCTAAAATGTTATTTATGGATTCACCATCAGAAATCCAAGCCCAGAAAAATGCTGTTGATAGTTCCTGCTGTTTGATAGGATACAGTGCATTCGTAAACAAAGTATTGATCCTCTCGAGATGTTTTCTGAGGCAAGGTCTGCTGTACACTGGGAACACTGACCACTACAGCAGTATTGCTATAAGGATGGAGTTTATTTCATTTTAGTTTTTAACCATATGAATATATACATGGCAAAAGTTCTAATGTCAATGGACTTTTAAGAGCAAGATTTTGTAGTTTTTTGCTGGTACAGCACAATTCTCAACTGCATCTCCAATGGAAGCATAGAGCTTGGCTGATAAACCCCTCTGCAGATAGGCTTTGAGAACGGCTCCCTGAGGAACTGGCAAAGAAGCTTGCAAAATGGCTTCAGTCACCTCAGATCTCTGTTTGTTCTATTGGCACAGCTCAGCTCCTATGCAAGGTAAGTCCTGTCACTCAGCTGACAGCTCCCTCCCAGTGCAATTACATTTGTTTGCAGGCTGTGAAACCTTGATCCGCTGCCCCTGAGTGGCTGGCGGTCTCCCAGAGGTGGATCTGAGGTTGTAATGATCTTCTGAAGATGAGTGCAGTATTTTGGTGGTGTGTTTGTTACAGCACCTAGACCTGATCTTGCTTGAAGCCTGTGCAGGTCAATCAACACCAAAGCTAGATTTGTTGCTCCACAGCTGGTAAAGGAACTCTGCTGATTTGGTTGTTTCTGTGTTTCTGCCAAAGAATTTGGAGCTGCTTTGGTTTCCAGTAGCATCTAAAAGCACTGAAAGAAGTTAATGACCCTTTATTTTTGTTGCTATAAGAACACACTTTTTACATTTAGCTAGGGTTGCAGGTTCTTTTCTATGTTGAAGAGTAATAGCCACCCATCCAGCCAGGAGCATAGCATCTGCACACTCATGTCATTATATTCAGAGTTCAAATATAGCGTGTGCTACTTAGAGTGCTGTCAGGAAGTGCACTTCTGCAAAATGGTTTCAAAGAACTTCCAAACCGACTCTTGCCTTCCAACAACCAACCTCCTTCATGTCTGGAAATGAAGCTGATGCCTGCCCTTTTCCCAGCTCAACTTTTAGCCTTGCCCTGAAGGACTTACTTGAGAAAATATGAAGTTTCACCTTCAGGATTGCCCATTCTGGAGTTGTTTTTCTGAAAATGTAGACACAGCGTCTGTTCTTTGGGAAAAAGCAGAACTCCAGACTCCTCTGGCGTGCTGACTGCTGGGGATCGAGCAGTTGCTTTCTCCAGGTCTCAAGACTAAACAAATTGAGGTTTCTTATCTTCCATGCCCATGTGTTCCGTAACAGCAGGATTTTTCCATGACGTTGGGAACATTTTTTTCCTGTTTAGTAATTACAGATGCATAAAAGGTTTCTGGAATTGTACTTTGAAAACATTAGTAAATGATCTATTGGTTTTGTTCATTATAGAATTGGAAAGTTCCGTTTCGGTGTCCAACTGCATTGCATTCGTGCATGGAAAGCAGTTGATTTCTTATCTAAATGCCTTAAAATGGTCTTAAAAGAAATAAGGCCAATCTAGGTTGAAGTGTTATCAGCGGGAAACAGCAAATTCCCGTGCTCCTACACTACAAGATTTGTGATTGTTACTAGTCTGAGCTAAAATCAATTTCACTGGAAGAGTCCTTTCTTTATTTCAGTGGGTTCCTTTAGTCCATCTGCCAGCCCATGTGTGAGAAGGAACACCCAGCTTTGCAGGGTGGCTGAACACGCTCATGTTTGGTAATCCCTGGCTGCTGCTTCTGCCTTGGAACAGATGTCTGCTGCCTGCGTGGAGAGCTCTGGCCAGAACTCCTTCTGTGGGGAGGTGTCATTGGCATGAAACCCACACTCCAAAACCCCTGAAGTGCTGGTTTTCCCTTGTAGCACAGAATTCACTGGCTCAGAATGAAGTTTCCAGAAAGCCATGGAGATTGGTGCTTGCTTGGTGCTTATTAGGAATATGCCAGTGAGGCAGAATATAGGGTTTTTACCACCTTCAGTTTCTCAGGTTAATGCTGGGGGTGCAGTGCTCTGTTTTTCATGCAAAGGTCTGTGCAGTAAATACATCTGTGACTGAAGTGTGCGAGGAAAACACATATCAAAAGAGAAGTTAGAAAGCAGCTTTGGTGCTCCTTTGTAGCAGTTGGGAAATAGAGATCTCATCTGTAGCAGTTTTAATCACTGAAAGGAGAAAAGAGAAGACAGCCCTACCTTGAGGAAAGTCTTGCTTTGCTGGAATTGTCCTCCAGGGGAGCTCAGGGCAGAGTGAAGTGGTGGCGATTTCAAATAGCCACGGGCTGGGGGTTGCCAGGCTTGAACTGTTCCGTAAGTGGGGAAACAGTCACGTCATTCTTCACCCACAGGGGCTTTGCCTGCTGATTTGAGACTCGGTGAAAGATTCGGGTGAAATCAGGGTTTCCAAATGACTTTTAGCCAAACACTTTCTCAAATTTTCTTCCCTCCTTTGCTCACAGAATCCTCCTGAGTCCAAACCACAGATTTCAAGAGTCTCGGTGTCGTGTCCGCGTCTTCTGGCTGCTGAGGAGCTGAACCCAAACGCAGTGTCCTGCCTCACACCTGCAGCATTCTCCTCTTGGGTAGGTATGTGTGTAGGTGAGGCCCCTCTTTACCCAGGGATGGCAAGTAGGGAATTTCAAACATTTAGCAGCTTGTCTCCGCAATAGGAGGTATTAATAGTGAATGATTGTCCAGTGTCATGAGATCAATACAAGGACAAGGGGTGAAAAACTTCCCTGTCCATAAGGCTCCTTCTTAAAACCAGACCTTTTTGGTGTATGTGCGCTGATGGGAGAAGATGATCATGAGAAGGCTCTGTGAAGGCTGCCATATCATACGAGACTTTCGGGGTTATCACAGCGCCTTACAAACTGAGAGCAAACCAGGGAAAAACCATGGCATTTACTGCTAGGAATGATTCTGTGTGAGTTAAGAAGAGGAACTGGCAATGAATTAACTGGTCAAGGCTGGAAGAGGCGCCACAAGTGGTGGGCACTTTGTATTTTCAGGAAGAAACACACACTGGCTGTAGCAAGGAGGGAAATGCACTCTTCTCATTCCATGTTCACTAGTTTCTGGTTGCCACGTCTCTATGGAGGGAAGGGAGGTTCAAAGCAGAACGTCTCAGTGCTGGCCAGCAGCAAGTTAGAGGAAGGGTTTATAATTTAAACAAAAAATATATCTCTTTCTGGGCTGGCAACTACTGGACTCCAGGATGCTCTTAATTTACTAAGAGGAAACATGGTATCTATTTGCACTACTTAATAGCTCTCCACAGACCCTTACTGAAACATACTGGAACCTGTCCTGAAAAGTGCTGCTCTTGGCTTGCTTGGTTTTGTGGCTTTGCTGGTTTGGGGTTTTTTTTGTCTTTTTTTTCAAAGAGTTATGTTTCCAAAAAGTTTAATGGACTTTGCATCGGAGACAGGGGAGGAAGGCTCCATGAGCTACAGAACTGGGAATAAGATGGTGACAAGGTCTTACACCAAAAGGTCATTTTCATGGGTGACTGCCAGGCTGCGTCATTCTTCTGCTCCATTCATTCCACTCTGCTTTGATTCACGACATACTGGGAAGGAACAGAAAGAGAGAGTTATTTTTAGAAAGCAAATTGTAGTAAAAATGCTGTTATTCCCACTATGTAAAAACCAAAAATATGAGTATGTTTGGGTGTAATCCTCTACAAAAGCATATCAGGGGAAAAAAGAATGTTATTCATAGCTTTAATGGGCTTTCTTCTTCTTTAAGGATGTTTCCTGAGTGCATAGGACCATGGAAATGTTCTTGCCAGGTAGATGAAGGCAGCTCTGCAATAAATACCCACGTGCAGACCCTACCCCAGGTAATTTACAGAGGGGCAGTGTTTCTCCTGCAGCTGGGACCAGCCCATGCTTTGGGATGAGCCACAGTGGTTGTGGCTGCAGCCACAGCAGGGTGAAGGTGGCAACAGCTTCTGGGTTTTCCACCCCCCATGCACAAAGTGGGTGATGCCTCTTCTGTGCTGAGTGAGCAGCACCAGGGTGAAGAGGCCCTGGGCCTAACCCGGTCCTGACTTTCCTATTTGTTAGTGGATTACAAATGCAATGGAATCTGTCTCATGGAGCCAAACAAGAGAAAGGCACAAATCAAACCTGGTTTCCTGATCTTCTGGCGGGGGCACAGGCCTGCTTGGAAGAGAACCAGCAAGACAAGAAGTGAATCTCCACCACAGACTAACCACCTTCTCTTTTCACCCCAGGGACCCATTTGTTTCTCAGAACTATTCAGACTCAGCCAATGGACCTTGGCAATTTTTAGCAAAGCTCTTTTTTCTCTGGGAAGAGAACAGCAGAAATATGCACTGTTCCCCCTCAGGAGCTAGTTAGATAGAATGAAAAAAGAGACACTATATCACCCTGAAGCAGAGCCAAAACCAGGCCAAATTATCCTGCCCTAGGATTTTGACACTGTCTCCCAAGCCTCCCTAGAATTTTCCTTCCCATCTAATGTTACTGCCTCGTATCTTGCCTTTACAGACAGCCAAGATGTGCTTGACAGCAGTTTTTGCCCCTCTGCATTGCACCATCCCACAAATGCTACAACTGAATGTCAGGAGAACATCCCTGGTGCCTCTGGCTTTGCTCCATGGCCAAATGGGTTCACTGGCAGAGGTAAAAGGCAGTGTCAGGAATCTGTTGGCATAGGTGAAGGTCAGTAACACCACAAAAGTGATGGCAAAGGGAGCTGTGAGGGAAAAGAGAGGCTTTCTCAGGTCCCAGACACTTCAGTAATGTCCTGTTGGCTCTAGACATCTCCTGAGAGGTCAGACCTGCTTCCCCAGGAGGGCCACCCAGCAATAGTGCCACTTGTGTCACTAAAGACTGGTTTTGTAAGTAAAGGATAAGTGAAAAAGAGCAGTTACCTTTCCTTCTCAGCCATGTCTTGTTTCTCTTCTGCCCTGTAAACACAAATCACTTTTGAAATCTATCCTCTAGAAGCAAGCAGTGTGATAGAGTTATCCAGGGCATTTCTAGGGCAATAGCTGGAAGTGGGTGAGCTTTAAAGTCTTTTTAACCCAAACCAGTCTGTGACTCAGTGATCACCCTCATGCTGACCCAGCTGGTCTTTCCTCTGCCCATGATTGCCTTTTGCTTTTAGCAGAGCCAACTGCTGTCACTGTTCATGGCCAGCACTTCTAACCGAAATCACTGGCGACAGAACAGGCCTAGAGAATGAAACAAAACAACCTGTCAGCTAATGTCCCTCTTTAAGCCACTTCAGCAGAATGAAGTGGCTTTTAAAATAAGCGCCAGCTCCCACTTTGAGGTCAGTTTGCAGGGTTGTACGGGGAAAATGTGCTATTTCATATAGAGAGGTTTCTGCTGACCTTTGCTAGCACCCGCCGTGCATGCTCAGAGTGAGTGCACTCCTGGGGTTAAGAGGAACAGATCTATGGATAAAAACCCTTTGAATTGAGCTGCTTCTTCCTCCTGCAGCTTTTGCTTACTTTGAGAAAATCAGTAGAAAGTAAGTGTAGGCTGTGTGGGGTATTAGGGTGGGAGGAACACAGAATTGACTGGTTCTAGCACAAATAATGATGAAGGAATGCAACAACATCCCAAGAAATGAATCCACACCTCTTCCCCCTTCCCCCAGCATTAATTTTACCTTTCTTTTCTGGCCTTGATCCTCTCTTCTTCATATCTGCAACAAACAGGAAACAGTCTTTAAATGTTACCAGTCAGAACAGTTCACCTTTAGTAAAACGCAATGTTTGCTCTGAAGGCGACTGAAACTGCAACCCAGCACATTGTGCAGGCTCTTGCTTGGCACCAGGATAGGAGTGGGATAAAGTTCCAGTACATGGGGTCTGACTCAATGATATCCTGGTACACAGGATTTCTGTCCTGCTCCTCCTCAGAGCCACATGTGCCCCAGGGTCCCACTGACACTCACTGTAAGACACAGTCTGGGATCTGCACGTGCTCCATTGGGATGAGTTGCTCCAGTTCCTCCAGGCTGTGAACATACTGGATCTTATTGATAAACTTCACACTGGCAGAGAAAGAAAGAGTGTGTGCTTGAGCTCTTGTTTTGATGTTTTCTCCACAGGAAGTCAGAAGTTTCCAGATGGAAATGAGGAGCTCTGCATCTCTGTATCCTCTTTAGTCTGAGTGTTCTCATCTCCCAGTGCTGATATGCCAATGCCTACAAATTGTGGTGAGGTGCCACATTACTGTACCTCACTTTTCTTTGACCCTTGCTCCTCAATATCCGTAGGAGGAAAAAAGGACCACCATTCCCACTTTTCCCAGGAAATCATGTGCTACCCACTGGGGCAAACTTTGATCTGGATCCAGACCACCGCAGTATTTCCTAAAACCACCTCTAGAGTTGGCCTTGGAAGCATTAGGGAGATGCAAGACAAGAGACAAACAGTGTCACCTTGGTTGCTATGAGTTAAAGGTGAGCTTAAGATCTGATTTGTGAGATTAAACTTCCACTCCAAACCCAGTCAAGTTTAGAAACATGTTCTATGTACTGAGAACACATCACAGTTACCTGATGAAGGGTCTGGATATGGCCAGCACTGTCCGGATGAACCATGAGGGATGCACGATTATCAATGCTTTGAGGTTTTTACGCAGCCTGTGGAAGAGCCATGGGACAGAACTCAGATTCAAAGTACCTTAAACTCTGGCAGGGCACTAACAAGTGTCATGATGCTGATCAGCTTCAGGTGGGTGTCTCCAGACAAAAGCCCTGCTCGTGGCCTTGGGAATCCTATTTAAGCTAGGAGCCGGTAGGCTGCAGGAGGACTGTCTTGCTTGGGTGCTGTATTAGCCTGATCTCTGTGAAGGTGTTTGTGAGGGAAAGAGGGTGATGCAGAGAGCCTGGAGTAAGTCAGAAAGGTGTAACAGGATGGAATTGCAACATCTGGAGAGGGAGGAAGGCAGGCTGGCTGGGAAGGCTGTGTGGAAGCAGTGGAAGAGATGTGGGAAGAGGACTGGAAAGAATGAAGAGGCAACACCAACGGGATTCTCACCTTCTGTCTATCATCTGGTAGCATTTCTTCAGCCAGCCCAGGCCTGGCATCCTCCTGCGGGGTGTTGCTCCATTCAGGTACACAATCATATAGTCCTCAGCTACCAGCAGCTCCAGGCTACTGATCACGTATCTGTTGGGTGGTGATCAAAAGAAACAGGACTATGAGACTCAAAGAAGGTTGCTGAGGCTTCCTTGAGTGCCTATGTGCCACATCAAAACCCCTCCAGACCCTTTCTTTGTAGACCTTGAAATAGAGCAGGAATCTGGCACCACTGTAGGATTATTATTTCATTAAGCCCTGCAGGAGTATTTCTCTGGGATCAGTGTTCACATAGTGCATGAACTGATGGGCATCCTTTGCACTGTTCTTCTGCCTAGCAAGAACATCTACCAGCTCTTCAGAACTGTGTACATCTGCTCTGCCCTGGCTGTGAGTACATCACTGGCATAATTAACACTGAATGGTTGAATGTTTTGACTCACTAGACTTGGATGTGAACTCTGTGGACAGTGTCTCACTCAGTGATGCTCGCCCCAGTCTGCAGCTGCACACTGGGTACATTTGGCCTGGATTCAAACTGTTTCCAGCTGAGGTTTGGGATGCACTGAGTACATGGAAACTGCTTCCTTGGAGCCCCAGTTACCTTCCCTGCTCTCCTCTTCCTCACAGACCTTAACAAGCCACTTACAGGAAGAGATTCTCCATGATGTAGTGGTAATCAGCCAGGTTACTGTCTGGCAGATAGCAGGCAGCAAAGACAATAATAGCGTTGAGACCTTCTCCATAGTATCCTGGGAATGAAAAACACAGGCAGCATCAGTGACATTTTCCAGGGGAAGATGTGAGAGCTGAAGGGAAGATGCGTTGCTAAATTTGGGCCTGGGCTGTTTTTTGTGCCTCTGTTGAGCTCCAGGTAAGTGTCTGTATCTCTTACAGGCCTCTCACACAGAATTGCCTCTGCTCCTGGTTTTGGCTATAACATGCACATGCGATTTGGGGAAGGAATTTGTGTATGTCACAGCACAGAGCTGAGCTTTGCCCTGCGTTGTGGCTGGGATTTGCTTGGATTTCAGGAATGGTCACTCTCTGGAGGTGCTGGCCTTTAGCTGTGACACTGGAGACAGCTCAGGTGCTGAGCTAGAGGGATCAGGTACCTGCAGGCCCTTCATCATTGGGGGCGCAGGTACTTAACCCAGGCTGCAGGTCAGCGTACAGTCACTCCTAGTCACAGCCAGCATTATCCCTACTTTGGTTTATTGAAGCATTGCTCCAGTGCCTGTGTGTTTCTTAGCATGGGCTGGGTACTTTGTGCTTCTTTGCCACACAGAAGTACAAAACAAATAGCAGTTTCCCCCTAAGGACAGTCAAAACAATCAGTGACAGCATCCCCTCCAGCTGGACAAAGATAGACTGAAGGAAAACCACCAAGGCAGGACTAGGCTGCCCTCCTCCTCACCTCCATGTGTTACCACTCGCATGTAGGGTTTGATCATCTGGAGGTCGATGCGGTGCTCCTGCTCCCCAATGATGACGGTCCTCCAGAGCCGCCCGTTAGTAGCACTTCCATCTTCTGTCCCACCATCCCCAAACAGGTCTGCGCTGTCCCCTGGCATGTTCTTGGCCGTGGCCACAGGAGTGTCATCTGGGAGAGGGACAAACATTTCTGCCTTTAATATAATGTACAAAGAGGTTCTGTGAGAGCTTTGTCGTGCAGTTACTGACAATAACAACCACACGATCATCTGTTTCATCTGCAGCTTTGATCTGTGTAAGTCTGTGGTTCTTAATAACCTAGAATGGTCTCGATTGAAAGGGATCTTAAAGCTCCTCCAGCTCCAACCCCTGCCACGGGCAGGGACACCTTCCACTAGAGCAGCTTGCTCCAAG
>WYDI02023342.1:0-57116 GCA_009867235.2 Psittacus erithacus | reverse complement strand
GCGCCTCAGCACCCTCCCAGGGAAGAGCTTCTGCCTAAGAGCTCATCTCAGTCTCCCCTCTGGCAGGTTAAAGCCATCACCCCATGTCCTATCCCTGCCTGCCCTCCCAGCTTTCTTGCTGGCCCCTTTAGACACTGGAAGTCTCTCTAAGGTCTTCCCAGAGCCTCTGCCATCCCAGAGATTTATCCCTTCCATCCCCTCTTCCCTGGGCAGGTTTCGACCGCTACTTCTCCAGCAGGACTCTGGACAACAACCGCCGCAACATCTGGTTTGCTGAGTTTTGGGAGGAGAACTTCCACTGCAAGCTGAGCCGGCACGCGCTGAAGAAGGGCAGCAGCATCAAGAAGTGCACCAGTAAGAGCTGTGGGGATGCTGTGGGCAAGCGGAGCCTCCCGGGTGTGTGTTGCTGTATCACACGGGGTGCAAAGGGATGTGAAGGCAATGGCAAAGAACCCAGGTGGGAATTTAGGGAAGACTGGAGAAATAGCAGAGCTTCTGCAGCGCTGGGGAATGAGGGCGATGAGGGGCTGCCCTGTGCCTGTGCGCACACTCTGGTGTTTGCTGGGCTCCTGACAGTGGCAGCTTGTCTGAAAGTGGATGGGAATGCTGCACAAAACTGCCTTTGTGCATCCTGATGTGCTGTGTGCGGTGCAGGAAGCATGTGGAGCCTGTTGGTTGGTGTGTGTGCGAAGGCACGGTCCCCATGCAGGGCTCCCAGGGCAGCTTCCTCCCATGCGTGCTTCCTGCACATCTCCCTCCCCTACTTCTGCGGGTACAAACCCATCCAGATTTGGGGGATTTGGGGATGAATTCTGCACCATTATGCAGCATTTGGACAACTGCCTCTTTCACATCTTGTGTTATCACAAGCACCATTGTCCTGTGTAAGGCATGAAGCCACTGGAGCATCCTTGCTCCCTTGTAAGCAGCTCCCATCTCACTGGGAAAGGCTGAAAGCCACGGTGGTTGCAGAGGAATGAAGCCAATGGGTAGCACAGGGTCACAATCTGGCTCTTGCTCAGCCAGCATTGATGCTGTGGCCACAGGGAGGGTGCTGCCAGGCCCCCATAGAAGGGTGCAGGGTGCCCACAAGGGAGGCACTGCTGCAGTGGTGTTTGCCTGTGTCCAATGTGCCCCTTTGTCACTGCAGGCAGGGAACCTCATCCCTGCAGAGCCCGATCCCGGGCCCCGACCTCCTCTTCAATCCCCACATTTTTTAGCCATTTCCAGCTAAAAGAGGCTTGTGGGGATTAATGCAGTAAACAAGGCAACCGGGGGATCTGTCTCGCTGACAGCGCTGCTGCCGAGGTGATGCTTGGAAGCTCAAGGAGGTGACATGTTTACTGAGAGATGGGAGAGATTTACTGCCTGCCTGGCACCGGCTGAAGGCAGATAACAACACGGCAGCTCGCAGCCTGCGATGTGGCAGGACGGGGGACATTTGTATGTGTGTCCATTTCCCTTGGGAGGGATGTCTATGGAAGCCCTGGGTGCTGGCAGGCAGATGGACCCGGCCGTGCCGGGGAAGTTTGATCATTAAGGGTTGTTTTTTGCCCCTGCTTTCACTGCTGAGGATGAGGATGATGCTTCCACATCTTCTCCTTTGCAAGCATTCCCCACGTGTTCAGCTGATGATTTGGAGGCATCAGTTCGGCTTTCCAGTACTGTAGCTTCCTCAAGTAGTCTTGTGGCTAATGCATAGGAGTGAGCTGGATAAGCAGCAAGGGTGTGTAAGAGGACTTGCCTGTATCCGTGGCCTTGGGTAGCTGAGAGCTTCTCATCTTCCCTGACTGCGTCGAGAGGTCCCCAGCACCAGGAAATGCATGAGCAAGTCTTGAAAACCGCTGATCTCTTCATCTTCATCGTAATGTAGCCTTTAAACAAGCAATATTTCAGGGCCAAGGTATTAGTGGAGGCGGCTGAAAGCACGACATGGCAAATGTCCTAGGAGCTGTCTTTAGATTATCTGAATTTGTCAGCAAATAAATTATCTCCTGAGCGTTTGCTTGGCAGGTAGAGAGGGGAAATGGCACACGATGAAGCGAATAACCTGCCCGTGCAGATCCGTGCGCTCCTGCTTTGCACGGCTTATGCAAATGTCCCCTTTGGGGCTGTTTTCTGGAGGGAATTGCACTGATTTTCTCCATAAGCTTCAAGTTTAGGTAGAGCCCAGCACGTACAGAGAAATGCTGGTTTTGCTTGCTTTTGCATCCCAAAACCCAAACCAAAGGGTCCCATGGGAAGGTGAGGGGTGAGGGCTGGGATGGGCTCCAGGTTTTGGGGCAATTCCTGCTGGCAGCTGCTCACTTTATCCCCAGGACCAACCCCAGCACCAATCAGGACCTGTGTGCCCATCCCCAAGCAGTCCCGCTAGGACCAGGATTAGGCCAGGACCTGCTTTTACAGGAGGATCCCCTCAGCATCCTTCCCCACATCCAAGCTCCTTCCATCGGGCTATACATATATACCCTTATATATATAAGGGTCCTGCGAGAAACCCTTGCTCACAGTGGGACAGGATCCTGCCAGTGCTGCTTCATTAATAGTTCACCCGCATGCGGGTGCAGACAGGGAGGAGCTGGGATGCTGCAAGTGGGATGAAGGAGCCAATGGGGTGACAAGGGCCAGAGGACAGCACATGGCTCAGGGCTATGTCCCTCCATGTGCCACTCACAAGGGGACTGCGGGATGCTCCCAGGTCCTGCGGGCTACTCTTTCTCCAGGAGAGCTCAATAATGGCCTTCATTTAGATGGTGACTCTGCTTTGAAGCAGGCTGGGGATTTGTCTGTGTGTTCACCTCTGCCTGGCTGTGGGTAGATGTCGAGCAGCAACGTGGGCACAGGGGAGAGGAGCTTTTATTTGATTTTCCTTCTTTATTTGTGATTCCCCATATTCTTTCCCTTCCTGTTTGGCTTCTCACTGGTCTCAATATGAGGTTGGGTTTTCTTTTGTGGCGCTGGCTGTTTTCCAGCACAGCGTGCCCCAGCCAGGCCAACGGGGAGGATTTGCTCTGCTGGCTGGTAGTTAAGATGATAAAAGGCTCCTGCTGACTGCAGGCAGGTCATCCCAGCAGTGCTCTGCTCAGCTTCCCTTCAGCTCCACCGGCTGTCCAAACGGGCACTTATGCCCTTGCTGCAGAGATGTTTGCAATGAGCATCCCTCTTACAGGGACAGTCGCTGCTGCTGGATGAGCTCACCCAGCCCAAATGCATTGTGCTGGATGCTGGGTGCTGCCGTCAGCACCTATGAGACTTGGGGATTCAGAGGCAACACCTGCCCTAGCTCTCTGGATCAGCACTGGGGGTGATGTGGATTAACTCTGCCGAAAGCCGGCGATGTGATGGGAATTGATGCTAATGCCGCCTCATCCACTGCCTGAGGAGATGGCTGCGCCCGTCCTGCGACGGGTGCCCGCAGGGGCTCATCACAGGCTTGAAAATTAATTATCAGCTCTGTAGAACGATGCACGACCCTGCTATTATAATCAGCAGGGTCGCGTGCCTTTTGTTGTCCTAATCTACTGTGAGTTTGGCGGAGATTTATTGTCTCCGTGTTGGGAACAAGCCTTTGCTTTCTGCTCTATGTTGTCCTCTCTGTGCACCAGCTTAATTCCTGTCTGCAAAAGCAGCTGGGGCTTGGGGCGAGGTGCCGATGGTGATGCACAGCCTTGGAGATGTCTGCTTATCTGTAACAGCTTGGCTTTGGCACTAGAGCTGGGTTCTCCCGCCGCTGCTCGCTGCAAGCCAGAGGGAGGTTTGGGAGGCAAGTCCAGCCTCCGCAGCCCGTGTTATCACAGTGGATTGTATTTTACTTGCTGGGACCTGTGTGGGTTTGAGGTGCCTGAGGGGAAGCTGAGGAGCTGGGATGGGATAAGTCCTGCGGTCTGAGTGTCCCCTGGGCAGCCCGGCAGTCCCAAAGGCTCAGCTCCCCTGGACAGTATTACACCCTGGTTTTCAATGGATAATTATCCTGACAAGACAGAGCAGATTGTCTGCGCCTTGAGAGCTGAATGCAGGGAAAGGGCCAGAGCTGAGGGAGGAGATTAATAGATCTTGTCAATAATGTGGAAGAAAAGATAACTTGATGGGTTTCACATGAGTAATCTCCATGTATACAAAAGCATTTTCATAACTTTGAAGGCTGTGCTATAAATTCATCCCCTTGATATCATCTTTCCTTGTTGGTCAGTTCGCTGTTCATTTGCTTCAGTGTCCTGTCAGTGGCACGTTTCCTTCTCAGTCCCACCAGGGACCTTTGGGCATGTGGCTCTCGGGCTATCCCCACTCAGTGGAGATTTGCTCAGCATCCAGTGCTGGCCTCGTCCTGCCTTCCTGCACAGGAAAGGGAGGAATCAGCAACTGCTGCTTCCATATGCCTTTTCTGTGCCCATCTGCACAGGCTGTGTGCCTGGTCCCCTGCGATCCCCACCTTGCATCCGGGAGCATCCACGCATGGTGGAGTCAGAATGAATTTTGAATGCCTTTGCATGGATTTCTGGGGTGGCTCTGCCTCTCCAGAGGAGGAAGCTCTGCCTTCATCTCCCTGAGAAACTCCTTCCCTCTTGCTGCTATGACCCTACCGCAGAGGCGGTGATGGAGATGCGGAGGCTGTGGCTGTGCCGTGGCATTGCCCCATGGGACACTCTTTCTTAGCTGTAATTAACAGTGTGCTACATTAATCGGTGTCTCCTGCTAAATGATGAATATGTTTCTTATCCCATTAAGGGCGGTGATGACAGGAAGGGAAGGGAGCTGTCACTGGTGATTACCAGATCCCTATAGGATGCTGCAAGCTGGGATGGCCACAGAGGCTGCAAAGGGCTGCTGGTCAGCAGGGTGGGAGGGCAGCAGGGGGTGATGAGGGGAGCAGGGTGACAGGAGGACAGTGATGGACACTGCCTGGATGCTCCCTTGGTACTGCTGATAGAGGCTAAGCTGGTGGGAGCTCCTGGCAGAGGGGGTGAGGATGGGATGTCAATCACAGCCCAGCCCATGTCCCACTGGGGTACCTGGGAGTACAGGGATGGCCATGGCACTGGGCAGGGACATCCAAAGGACTCTTGGAAGAGCAGCTGGGTGCCAGCACCCCCATTTTCAGAACTGCATTACAGGGAGGTTGGGTATTTCCCATTGAACGTGCTTCTTGGATGCACATCACTCTTCTCCTGCTTGCTGGGGCCAGCTCTTGTACCCCAAACCTTCCCAGGGGCCGGGGGAGAGCTGTGAAATGCAGGGAAACACATCTGCAGTGTGGGGTTTGTTCTGGGAGGAGTTTGGTGGTGTTTGAGGTGTGTTTCTGCCCTGCTTCTCCTTCCTGTGGCGTGCCGAGGTAGCGTAAGCTTCCCGCTAGGACAGAGGTGCCCTGGCTGGTGATGGGTTTGTGGATTTGGGAATGGGGCTGGAGTTTCCAGCCGCTTCAGTCCAGAGCGGGCTTGTTTGCAAGGGTTTGGCTGCAGTGGAGGTGGGGAATGGCTGGGGCATCAGAGAGATGCAGCCCGGCTTTACGTGTGTCTGCAGACCGGGAGCGGATCGGCCAGGACTCCTCGTACGAGCAGGAGGGCAAGGTTCAGTTTGTCATCGACGCTGTCTACGCCATGGGGCACGCTCTGCACAACATGCACAAGAACCTGTGCCCTGGCAAGGTGGGGCTGTGCCCCAGGATGGACCCGGTGGATGGTGTGGAGCTGCTCAAGTACATCCGCAGTGTCAACTTCTCAGGTCTGTCCATCCCTGGGGCTGGGTGGCTCTGGTTGTCCCCGTTATGGGTCACACAGCAGCACCCAGAGTTGTTTGTGATATCATCTGGCACCCACTGCAAATAGTGGGTGGCTTTGGTGCAGATCAGCACATGGGGAGCTCTGAGCTTCCACATCTGGAGCCTTTGGAAAGGAACCCAGCAACAGTCCTGCCCTCACCCTGCTGTCCTGCTGCCTGTGCCCCCACCGCTGCCCCACTGCCTGCTCACACCGGGCTGGCAGAGGTCCTGCTGAATCACGAATCATGCTGCTGTGTCCTTGTCTTTGTTCACATCTCCTCTGGAAGTACATCTTTTTCTCTGCTCTATCTCCTTAAAATTCTCTGTCTTGTCCTCCTTATTACTTCTATTTATCTCCATGCTGCAATCTCCTGTGCAGTGTCTCTTTTATTTATTTTTCCTTCTTGCTTGATTTTTCTCTTCCTTTCATTGTGTTTTTCTGCACAGTTCACTCGATTTAACTTTAGAGCTGCTTTTCCCCCTTTCTCTTATAAGAAGCACCAACCTGGCTGGTGTAACTGCTCCATGCCCGGCACTGCCTGCTGAGCTCCAGCTCCTGGGATGGTCAGTGGGTCAATGCCATAAGGTCCTTGCACCAGCATCACGCTGGCAGCTTGCAGCACCCCCAGCAGTGAGAAACTCCATGCCAAGAAGGAAGCATCAAACCAGAACCCCCTTCAGCACCATCACGCAGGGCTCCCGGTGCTGGGGGTGCTGGGGATGCTGAGCCTCCCTCTTCTGCAGGCATTGCCGGGACTCCTGTGACGTTCAATGAGAATGGAGATGCACCAGGGCGCTACGACATCTACCAGTACCAGATCAGGAACTCCACTCCTGAGTACAGAGTCATCGGGCAATGGACCGACCACCTCCACCTAAAAGTAAGGCTGGGGTCTGGCTGGTGCCTGTGGCATGGCTGTGCCGAGGGGAAGGTCCTGCAGGTTTCTTCTGCATCCATTGAGGACATGTAGCCTGTAGCAAACCCAGCTGGGAGCCAAGGAGCCCATGAGTGCAAAGTTTGGCAGCCAAACTTCGGGGGTTCAGAGGGGAGGGTGTCCCTTTTGGTTCAGCCTCAGAGACTCACCATCAGTGTGTGTGGCCATATCCCATGGGCTCTGGGCATCCGACTTCTCAGCTCTGGTAAGGGGAGGAGAGGCCAGAACAGAGCAGAGGGGTTTTCCCAGGGAAGGAGGGACTTCATTTTGGGTTTCTGGCATTGAATCTTCCCAAAAGGAGGATGGAGAGCTTGTCCTGTCCCCATGCTGGGTAGGCCTGTACATGGGATGTTCTGCTGGGGCGAGGGGTCGGATCCAGGCACCACTGTTATGAGCAGAGGTGCCCTAGGGATGCTGGACATGCCCAGCTCAATGTCAGTGAGGCTGGTGCTGTCTCATCCCACAGGTGGAGAGCATGCTATGGCCGGGGGGTGGGAGCCAACTCCCCAGCTCCATCTGCAGCCTGCCCTGTAAGCCAGGCGAAAGGAAGAAGTTGGTGAAGGGCATTCCCTGCTGCTGGCACTGCGAGCGCTGCGATGGCTACCAGTACCAGCTGGATGAGTTCCACTGCAAGCGGTGCCACTTCAACGAGCGGCCCAACGAGAACCACACCAGCTGCACCCCCATCCCCATCATCAAGCTGGAGTGGAGCTCGCCCTGGGCCGTGGTCCCCGTCTTCATCGCCATTGTGGGAATCATCGCCACTCTCTTTGTGGTGGTCACCTTCGTGCGCTACAACGATACGCCCATCGTCAAGGCGTCGGGGCGGGAGCTGAGCTACGTCCTGCTGACGGGCATCTTCCTCTGTTACGCCACCACCTTCCTCATGATTGCCGAGCCTGACCTGAGCACGTGCTCCTTGCGGCGCATCTTCCTCGGGCTCGGCATGAGCATCAGCTACGCCGCCCTGCTCACCAAGACCAACCGCATCTACCGCATCTTCGAGCAGGGCAAGAAGTCGGTGAGCGCGCCCCGGTTCATCAGCCCCGCATCCCAGCTGGTCATCACCTTCAGCCTCATCTCGCTGCAGCTTGTGGGGGTCTGCATCTGGTTCATCGTGGACCCGTCCCACTCTGTCATTGACTACGAGGACCAGCGGACTACAAACCCCCACTTTGCCCGGGGCATCCTCAAATGTGACATTTCGGACCTCTCCCTCATCTGTTTGCTTGGGTACAGCATGCTTCTCATGGTCACCTGCACTGTGTATGCTATTAAGACCCGTGGGGTCCCGGAGACCTTTAACGAAGCCAAACCCATCGGGTTCACCATGTACACTACTTGCATTGTGTGGTTAGCCTTCATCCCTATATTTTTTGGGACGTCGCAGTCAGCGGAAAAGGTAAGTGAGGAGGGATGGGTCTGGCTGTGGGCTGCCAGGAAGGGGCTGAAAGAGGCTGGCATGTCCTGAGCAAGGAGGGGGCCTGCTGCCTTGGGAATCACAGTGAGAAGAGTTGCTCTGCTGGGGAGCAGAGACTTTCCTGTTTCATTTCTTCCCTCTCCCTCTGGTTTTCAGTGCCCCGTCGGCTGCTCTGCTTCTCTCCAGACAGGGTAGCAGTGGGCAGCAGAGGCTGCTGTCGGCTGGGGAAGATGAGTGCCCAGGGCAGGTCTAGGTCCCCAGTGTCATGAGCACCATTTCTGCATGGAAAAGGGATGAAGGGCTCCCCAGGCAGCACCTTTTCCCAGTGCTGTCAGTGATGGAGAATGGAGAGATGGTGCTGCCCTCCAAAATCCATGAGAGCTGGGAGCAGGGGAAGGCAAGGGGCCGAGGGCCTTTAGGAGGAGCATGCCTGCCACTCCAGTTGTGCCTTAACCACTCAGGGTAGACAAAGCCAGGCCAGACAACCCCAGAGGTGGATAGTGCTGTGAAACAACCTGTCTGTCTGTCCTCCTCCACATCCGTGGCTCCTGAAGGGTGGTCCCGGTGCTGGTACCCGTGGGTACTGAGGCCAGCCTGGATGAAGCTCCGTGCTCAAGTGAGCGGGATTGAGAACAAAGAAGAAAAATCTCACAAACAAGACCCAAATCCCCTTTGCCTATCAGCCAAAACCAGAATCCCATTAGTGTTAAATGCAAACAGCTCATGCCTGCCAGCCCGGAGCTGCCTGTGAGAAACAAACCTCGGTGTTGCTATTCCCTGGGAATCCCCAGGGTGACCCACTGCCCGGGTTCCTTCTGGAGCCATCACAAGTGGGACCATTTCCCCTGGATGTGCCTGCTGTGACGCTGAGCCGCTGACACCATGCCTTTTGGAAACACCTACTGCAGAAGGGCCAGGAGTGGTTTGATGAGAGATCTCTCAGCTGTGCCCTCGAGGGCTGTCTCTGCTCAGGGCACCAAGCCCCGGAGCTCGAGGTCTGTGCAGGCACCTCTAACCTTGGCTCAACCAAAAAGCCTCTACCAACCCAGCCCATCCTGGCTGGAAATGTAAAGGATTAAAGGAAATAAATGGAGGCTTTTGCAGCATTTCCATTTTGATGAGATGGCAGGGGAGATACTAACAAGAAAGCAGGTTTTTTAAGAAATTATTGCAAAACAAAAGCTCCCTTAAAGCCTCTTTAATGTGCTCGGCATACTGTGGGTAATAAAGATGGAAATGATAATGATTGTAGATTATGCGCAAGGTTGCTCACCTCTTCACTGCAGCTTGTCATGGGATAATTTAGGGCTGCCGAAAGCTGGCTGTCAAGCAGCAGTTCGACAATAGGCTGTGCCTCACTTCGGGGGCTTGTAATATGCAGGGCTCCTCTGTTATTAGGCTGCTAACAAGCTGATTAGAGGCGGAAAAAGTGATGTTCCCAACTCCCCTTGGACGCGGCTTGCTCCCTCAAAGCCTGCGGCTGCCACGGCATCCGCTGAGCAATCCCAAGGAGGGGTTTGTGGCGGTTCAGCTTGGTGCTGTGCTGTGCTGTCATGGGCTGTGTGCTCTGAGCATCACTGGGCTGCAGCTGAAGGGTGATGGATGCACTCAAAGGGGCAGCCGGGGGAATCGGGCGCTCAGTGCTGCCCCGATGCTTCAGCTGCTGGTTTGAAGTATCGGGGAGGAAAAGGTTAAAAAGGTGTCGTTACGCAGCCTGCACAGAAGATCTGGTGTTGGCATCACACTGTAGTGGTGCTGGTGCTGCTGGGATGCTCAGGGGGGCATCCCCATGTCGTCGCAGAGAGGGATCCCCTCATCTTCGCCCCATTCCTGCAGGGACTGAGTGAGGCCAGCGCTGCTGGAGGAGAAAAGCTGGGAGCATCGGCCACTGTTCTCCCCATAGAGCACAGCTGGAGATTCACTGGAGTCCTGAGGATGCCATGGGCCAGACTCACATCTCCAATTGCCGCCAGCAGCTCTGCTCTGACCCCATCTGAGCTGCTGATGGTCCGGAGGAGATGAATAAAACCCTTTGGTTTAATTGCATTTTGCTTTACCTTGTGCCTACAACTTTGCATGGAGGTGGCATATTATTATAACAAGTCCCCCAAGCCTTTTCTCAAAAGAACCTCTTATCCCTGCCGATCCCAGAGGATTACAGAAATAGCAATAACAGAGGATCTAAAGAAAGAGACAATTTCCTGTGCTGATAAGGCAGCAGCTGAACAGCGGTGTCATTGTCTGCTGCTCTGTTTATCACATTTGCTTTCAGCCAGGGAAAAGAGGGAGAGAGAAGGGAAGGAGAAGGACTGTCCAGTGGTTTGTTCAGCGGTGCTTGGTGAGGGCAGAGCGAGTTTTCCTTCCCTGGCACTGTGGTGGTGCAGAACCTCCTGCAGTGGGCCAGGCCTGGGTTTAGAAGTGGGGAGGCTGCCAATTAATGGCAGAGATTTGTTTTGGGACAAGCACAAGCTGTGCAAGGACGTGCCTGGAGTCTGAGGTGCTCCCACGGGGCAGGATGGGCTCATCCAGGCCTGGGGCAAAGGCTGAGCACAGCGCTGGGCTTGGGGACTGTATGGGGTCATTCAGGGTGGCTGCGGTCCCTCGACGCAGCATCATCATCTTGAGTCAGAGGCAGGCTGTGGGCTTTGATCCTATCCATGAAGCCGTGGATGCTGCTGCGCCGGGAGCTGGAACTTCTTTGATAGCTGCAGCGCACACCTCAAAGGGCTCTGGGGAAGCTCAGGTGTCAATAGCAGAGGGGTAAAGT
Organism: Psittacus erithacus; assembly: GCA_009867235.2. Classification (NCBI taxonomy): domain Eukaryota; kingdom Metazoa; phylum Chordata; class Aves; order Psittaciformes; family Psittacidae; genus Psittacus; species Psittacus erithacus. The sequence continues at coordinate 46,239 of WYDI02023342.1, read as the reverse complement.
GGGGCCCTGCGTTGGAAACTGATTAAGAGAGCAGGAACCAGAGTTGTGAGAAACGTCATTTTTTGATGTTGCCGGTTAACTGTGCAGTGCTTCGTGGCTGTGCTTGGGTTCCAGGCTAAAAACATTTCCCTCTGAGCTGGGAAGGGGCCTGCTGCAAAGCTGGCTGCAGGAAATGGGGCTGTCTCTGGCGAATGCATCATCAGGGGGCAGGGAGCCATGGTGGCCATCTGAGATCCCCAAAGTGCTGCAGGGCTCAGAGATGGGGGAGTATGGGATGTCCGGAGCTGGTGCCACTCGATAGGGAATGCCTATCAACGATGGAGCCTGACCTGAAGACGTCTGAGCTCAGGCTCAGCTGCTCTTTCCCTCTTTGCTGGAATGCCTCCGAGTCCCAGGGCGCAGGTGGGAGTCACTGCAGGGGCAGGAAACATGGAAAATGATGGACTGAGAAGGGAGGCTCCTTCGAAACGCATCTGCTGGGAGCAGGAGGAGCAGGAGCACTGCAGGCGGGGGAGATGAAGGGCTGCTGAGCCTCAGCTGTGCCCCGTGGGTGCTGAGCAGAGTTGTGCCCATCCCTGGGACAGGGCTTGGGGTGTTTGGAGGTGGTGTCCCGGTGCTCCCCTCATTGCCAGCATCCAGGTCACATGCAGTGAAGCCTGGAGAGTTATGGGGAAAGACGAAGACAGAAGTGTAAAGGAGGCGCAGCTATTCTGGCCCAGGGATGTGCTTTGACTTCCCTTGATGAAATGGCATTTTTATTTCCATCAGGTGCCTAGATTGACTCAGTGTACACATAGAGAGAAGGTGGAACAAACAAAGCAGCCCATGAGACAGCAGGAGGTTTTCTGATGACAAACCAAACTTTTCCATTAGCTCAGAACAAGCTTTTTTTTGCCTTTATTTTTCCCCTTTTGGGTCGATTTGAAATGCTTTGGGTGGTTGTGGTTTGTTTTCTTTGCACTGTCACTGGGACCCATGGTCCTGCATGGGATGACACCCCTGGGATGCTGCAGCCCCCCAGACTCCCCTGGCTCCTCCAGGTCCTGCCACCTTGCACAGGACTAAGTCCCATGTGTGAAACAACTGCAGAAGAAACCCCAGACACCGCGCTTTGAGCCGTGGGCTAAAGCTCAGAAACTGCCTTGTGCCTCCTTCTAAAACCTTGTTGGCGACCGGCAAAGCAGCCCCAGCTCCAGAGCATACATGGAGAAGACATCAAGGTGCATGCAAAGGCACCTGAAGACCCACAGCCCTCTCTCTGCCCCAAGAGACCCAGCACGAGCTGTGTGGTAGAGGAGAGGATGGAGCTGTGTGCCTAGGGCAGGGATGCTCATGGAGGAGCTGCTCGCCCAGGCTCCCATGTTTCTTGTGTGCAAGAGGTGGGGATGAGCATAGGGAGGGCGTCTCTTCGCCTCCCATTGCCCCTGATTCAGATGCCCTCGGCTTGTAAGGAGCCTGCCAAATGCTTTCCATAGAAAAATGGATTATTCTGCAGCCAGATTAATGGGCTTTCATTTTGCAAAACATCTGTCACTGTTAGTCCTGGACAGTGAGCGTGAAATTAGTTTTGACTGCGGAAAGGCAACGTCAGTGTGTAATATGTGACTTACATGACAACGGCCCAGGGAGCCAGATGGGGAATGGGAATTACCTGTTGAAGGAGCTGGGGAAGCCGGGAATGCCCTAGGCTGGACTGGGAATGGATGTTCTCTCTGTGTCCATCACTGTAGCATCAGTGGGCTGCGAGTGTGGGGAGGACAGAGGGAGGGTGGTGAGGTGCAGGGGTTCTGCCCCTGCTGATGTTGGGGTGCTGGCGGGGTTCTGCTGCAGCACACATGAATGTGGGGAGGGCTTGGCACAGGGAGGCCCTGAAACGCAGGTCCAGGCACTGGCACAGCATCCCTGTGTCTGCAAGGGGGGAAACGGTGAAAGTGAGCCAAGGGCCCATGCAACAAGTAAAGCCTGATGTTTAGGATCCAACATTGCCACCATTTCCAAGCCTGGCTCCCCACCCCTTCACTTACTTAACCCAAACATTTCCATGCTCCTCTGCTTCCTCCTTTCCCTCTCTGGATAGGAGGATCTATCCAGATCCTCCTGGCTCCTACAGAGCGGTGCTGGGTCTCAGCTCGTGCCCTTGTGTCTTGCAGATGTACATCCAGACCATGACGCTCACCATCTCGGTGAGTCTGAGTGCCTCGGTGTCCCTGGGCATGCTCTACATGCCCAAGGTGTACATCATCCTCTTCCACCCGGAGCAGAACGTCCCCAAGCGCAAGCGGAGCCTCAAGGCGGTGGTGACGGCGGCCACCATGTCCAACAAGTTCTCTCAGAAGGGAGGTTTCCGTCCCAATGGAGAAGCCAAATCAGAGCTCTGCGAAAACCTGGAAACACAAGGTAATGTGGTTCCCTGCAGGGCTGGGAGCCGGTCCTGCTGGGGACCAGTGTGGTGCTGGGAAGCCCAAAGCCCTGGCTCACTGGTGGGTCATAGCCATGCTCTCCTGCATGGGCACAAACAATGGGATATCTCAGCTCCCTCCTGCCCCATGGCTTTGCCATCCCCCAGGACCAAAGGCAGTGTGGGAAGGGAGGCATCTCATGTCTGGGGGTCACTCTGCTCCCTGCCATGGCTAAAGCCATCCTGAGGAGGGAGGTGTGCTCTGGTTATGTGTGCTCCAGCTGGGGCGTGAGAAGGGATTCCTGGCTGTTGGCCTTGTCAGGCTGACACTGGAACAGCACCACCAGCCTCTCTGGGAAGAGGCTTGACCCTTGGGAAGCTGCGTGCGTGCCTCTTTTGTGTTTGGGTTTCCAAAACCAGAGCCTTGCAGGAGGAAGAAATGATTGGAGCCAATGCTGCTGGGGTCCTTTGAGAAGGGAAATCCCATCCAGGCTAAATCTGAAATAAACCCTGTGGAAATACAAATGTTCCTCATGTACCAGCAGTTTCTGAGTTCCAGCGGCAGTGGGATGGAGTCCAAACAGCGTTTCATGGAAAGCCATGATTGTCTTTGTAATCCCACGCTTGCTCTCTTTCCATTCTGAGCTATTTAATATCCCTTGGCATCTCCATCGCTCTGTGTAATGGCTCTCGCTGGCAGTAGCTCTGTATGCGACTCTCTGTAGGAGTCTCTCTGCATAATCGACTCTTTCATCTACCTGTCTGCCTTGTGAAGGGCTGCTGCATGGTCAGACCCACCAGCACCCATGCTTCTGTGAGCCGCTATCACAGATCTGTGTGGTCTGTGGTGCTATCCCAACGTGGCAGTGGGTACTGGTCCCCCTGTTACCCCACTGTGTCTGTGCAAGAGATGCTCCATGCAAGGCTGGGCGTACCTGTGGGCTCCCCAGAGTAGGGGCTTGCCAGGAGCACCCCTGTCCTGGAGACGTCCCATAGCATCGGTGTCACAGGCTGTGATACTGTGTCTGTGTGACCTTGTTTCCCTCCAGCCACACACGGCTCCTGCCCAGGGCTCTGCTGGCACAAAGGGCTCAGAGGCACGGATGCGGTGAGCACCTCATCTGGAACTGAACCCAAACATTCCCATATGCTCTCAGCTGCTCTGAGCATCCTTTCCCGCATGGGTCTCACAGCAGAGGCCCCTGGGGCTCGTATTTGCCAGGAGCAGGGAGACCGGAGCCTCCCGTCTGCTGCATCCCAGCTCTGGGAATATGGGAGCTCGGTGTGAACGGGGCATCCAGCCGGCCATGGCATCAGTGCAGAGGGCAGGAGGCACAGGGGGATGTCAGCAGGACCAAGGGGCTGTTCTTCACTGTCACTGGCAGGTCATATATCCTTAAATAAACAGCAGAGTAAGTAATCCTCAGGGCTTTGATGTGGGCAGGCTATGGAAACACTGTGGTTAACCACTTGCTGTCAGCTCTGATTTCTTAGGGCCTATCTAATTGTTATCTGGGAACACCAGAACCTGCAGCAAGGTTCACTTGTCAGCGAGGCACTGAGACAGAGGGAGAGCTGCTGGGTGTCCCCTCGGCACAGTGCCATGGGGATGGTCTCTGCAAAGGACGTATTTGCGCTGCTTGTGGTGTTTCAGGCTTTGCTGTGTGTGCTGGTGCTTGTCCATGCCCTTGGCTGGAGGGTGTCTGTGTGCTGAGCTCTGTGGTACCTGAGGATCTCCTGGTGGGATCTCTGCAGCGCATCGTGCCCAGCCAAGGCTCTAGGACAAGCCAGAGCTCTGCAAGCTGCAGCTTCCACCTCCCAGAGCTGTGACTGCCTCTAAGAGCAAGTGAGCCCAGGAGGACTTATTGCTCTCTGGTGAAATCTATTTATTGCTTTCCTGGCTCCGGGCCTTGCTGCGGCTCCCTGCTGTCAGCCTGGGACATGTGGTGGCTCTGTAGCCACTGCTTCCCCTCCTGTGTTCAGCCCCATCCCGAGGGCTGGGGAAGCTGGAAGGTGGCAGCAGGTTTGTGCACGTGCCCTGCTCCCCCAGCATGGGCACAAGCATCCTCAGCACGGGCTGAGGGATACCGCCACGCTTCATGTCACCACTGCGGGTGCTGCTGCTCAGGTCCATGGACCAGCGTGCAGCGGTGCAGGCTCCCAGCTTGGACCCCAAACCTTGCTCTGTATGGGTGGGGCGAGCTCAGCTTTTGGGAACATGGAATGGGTTTGTCTGTAAGAGGTTGGTGAGGGAAGTGAATGGGAGCCTGAGAGCACATTCCCCATGGCTCATGTCATGTCCTGGGGGCTCTCGTCATGATGAACTCTGTTCAGAGAGCCCCCAGAGTCTGCCATGGGGCTCAGCTCCTCTGCCAGACTCATTGCCCTTGCAGGGAATGATCCCAAGTGCCAGCACTGACCGATGCAGGAGCAAACCCAATGTCACATCCTCACCAGCATCCCCTGGCATGACGGTCAGGTCAGGGTGATGGGCTGGGCGCCAGGAAGGGATGATGGACTTCATTAATGATACATGTGAGGTTTGTCTTTCTTTCCAGCACTGGCTACCAAGCAGACCTACGTCAGCTATAGCAACCACGCCATTTAGCTCCAGCGATCACAGCTGCCTGGCATGGAGGGAGGCTGCGGATGCCCCGAGGGAGCCGAGTCGCATCCTCACCAGGGGATGCAGGAAGGGACAGGGTGGTGGCAGCAGGGAGGGGGGACACGCTCCTGGTGGGTCCGCTGGGCAGAGCTCCTGGGGAAGATGAGCAACAGCAGCAAAACAAGTACAAAGGACAGCAATGACCCAGCGAGCAGGTGAGGGTGCGTGCGTCCCCAGGAGCAGCAGTGGGACAGAGGGAAGGTGCGCAGGGAAGAGGTGACGGGCTTTGGCAAGTCTTTGGGTTTTTTTTTTCCTGTATCTTGGCAAAAACCCACCCCAATACCGAACATTTTCCCTTTTCTGGAATCTGTGAGATTGTTTGTGGTTGTGCAGAGCCTTCCGTTTGCTTTCTTTTGTTTTGAATCCTCCGTTTTCTTGGGTTCCTGTCTTCCTCCGTCCCTCTTCACCCCCTCTCCCGTCTCCTACCCAATCCTGTGTGTTGCAAAAAGGAAAAAAGAAAAAAAAAAAAAAAGAAATAAAAATGCATAAAATTCAATTTAAAAACAGACGACGAAATAAAATACGATAAAACCTAGACTGTGTTCAAAGTGCTGATTTCTATAGGTGGTTAATTGATGTACGTGATGACCATATGGATTGAAATATGTCTGCTTTATGTACTGACCAGTCAAAAAACAAAAACACACAAAAAAAGAAGTTCAGTGCCTGGATGTTTATGACTCTTCGATGACTGTGTAGAGCATGATCATTTTTATACGAGGAGATTTCTAATAAAAGACCATGGTTTTGCACTCGGCGTTTGCTGTCTCTCGGTCGCTGTTCGTTCCAGGCTCCAGGAAGGGACTTGGGTTTGGCTAAATGGGAAGGGTTTGGGTGGCCAGGTGCTCCATGACAGCATGGGGCTTGGTGGCCTTCTCCAGGCAAATGCAGACCTTGGAAGAGGGGATGGGACAGGGAGAGGAGAGCTCAGCATCCCTCTGGCACAGTGCATTGGGCCACACTCTGTAGCCAGTGCTCAGTGGTTGAGGCAGGATCCAGGGCAAAAAGGAACAGTTCCTTCTCATTTGCTGTTTCCCAGTGAATGGGCTGGGGATGGAGCAGAGAGGAAGGGCAGGGCCAGCCCCACCCTCCCCATCAGGGCCAACCTGGGTTAATTGGGGAGTTCCCAGGGCATAAAAGCAGCTCTGCCCTTCCTGCAGGGAGTGTTCTTTTCCCTGGCTCCTTGGGATAGTGCTGCCTGCTGTGCAAGGTATGTGGCTGCTCCAAGAGTCTTGGGTTTGCCTGGTTTGGGGGTTTTTTGTGTTTGATGCCTGTGTCTCTGTCCTTGCGCTCTAGGAAAGCGGGTGAGGAGAGGGTGGTCTGAGCATGTCTGTCTCCTGGAGAGCAGATGGGAGGTGGGGAAAGGAGGCAGAGGAAGGTGCTGCTGCCTGCCTTGGAGAGCTGTGCTGCCTCCCGCTTTTGGGTAGGTTCTTGCTTTAGGTGCCCAGTAATAATCCTGGTGTCCTGGCCTTGCAGAGGTAACTAGGGTGATGGGATGCCTCCCATCCCTTTCCATGCGTTCCTTTTAGACTGTATCCATCTGTTCCCTTCTTTGAGCCTTAGTGAAGCTACCCGGGTGTTTTGCATGTTTCCAGACCTATTTCTCTATTAGCCACAGCTCTGGTGGGTCCCCCAGGCTCTGTGCCCCAGGGATGGGAGGCCTCGGTGCTCCTGGAGAGCTTCAACACATGATCAGTGCTGGAAAGAGTTGTGACTGTTCCCAGCTGGCTTGGAGAGGACAGAATGTGGTTTGAAGGCAGGAGTTAAAGAAATAGAAGTGTAATGAAAAGCTTGAACCTTTGATAAGATCACAATTGTCAAAAGAGCTTCTCAGGAGAAAAAACTGCTCCCTTCTCACTGCATCCATCGCTGTTGGATCTGATGTGAAATGCTGCCTGGTTCAAAGGGCTCCCAGAAAACCTGAGTTGATGTCTCTGGTGCTGTTTCTGGCTCTGAGATACTGCTCTGCTGCTTTTACAAGCAGCTTTCCGCCCCGAATTCTGCCTGATAATGACTGGGAAGGCTGATTCTACCTTGATTACAGCACCCCTCTCCATTCCCTTGCAATGCCTTTAAGGAGGGATGTTCCAAGTCCCCCTATGGATGGGGACTGACAGTGCTGCCTCTGAACACATCTCCCAGGCTTGTCTGACCTCTAATGGTCCAGGGCAGCCTGCAGGGCATGGTGCAGACACCAGAGCTGGACAGGGTGTGTGGAAGAGACCTAGGCTGAGGCTTTCTCTCCAGGCAGGGTGCACAAAGCTGTGCTGATTGAACTGCTCTGCTTGGGTAGTGAATGTACTGGGTTGTTTTCACATGCAAACACGTCTTCAAGATGTTGCTTTGTGTCTCTCTTGTTGTCAGGCATTTCTGCCTTCAAACTGCTTCCCTATCAATGCAGCCAGCTTGGAGTGTGTCCTGCCAGAAAGGTGTGTGGAAATGAGGGTTGTGTGACTGCTGTTGGCAGCCAGCAACGCACAGCAGCTCCAAAAGCCATCACTTTGGATTGTGGAGTCTGGGCTTCAAGGGCTGGGACTGCACATCCCAAAGGATGCTTTTGATGCTTGCTTGGGAAGAAGTCACTTGGCTAAAATTCAAATGTGGTTTCAGATAGATTCATGCTCCCCTCTTGTGCGAGACCCTATTTAAACACAATAGCTACCCTGATTCCTTGATGGATCTGGTGGAGTGTTAAATCAAGAGAGTCCTCATGTGGGTGCTTATTTCGGCTGTAAGTGTGCTTTCCAGTGATTCAGTTGTATTCCTTACAGGCTTCAACCTAAATGATACAAAGAGGCTCTTAAACACATATGCAAAATATTTGCACACATCCAGCCCCACTGCTCTCGAAACAGGATTATAATTGGCTCCCTTTCTTATCGGCCAAAACCTACAGTTAGTGGCAACGTTCCTGCATGCTGCTGAATGGGCCTGAGTCCCTCCCAGCACCAAGCGTGCTCCAGCGGCAGCTGCAGCGACCTCTGACCATGGCTGGTTAATTTTATACAGCGTTTCATGATACACTGCTGTTTAATTCTAGGCACTTATTGGATTATGAAAGCTAATTAAAAGGGAGCAGTCTAAGCAATTGAGACGGATGTAGAGCGACGTGGATCTGGGCAGGCTCTGGTGCTGGTAGCTGCAGAGGTGATGCTGCTGCCGGGGTAGTTTTGGGAGCACACTGGTGTTTAGGATCTGGTTTTTGCTTTGCTTAATGCTTTTGAGGGCAGTACTGCCTGTGGCTGAGCAGAAGAGCAGGGTAGATGCTGATTCTTAGATACCAGATTCCTAGTTCCTGGTATTTGTGTATGTCTATTATCCTTTTCAGTAAGGCACCTGTCCTGAAATCTGTGCTGCTGTTTCTCCTCCTCGTCTCGCTCGCAGCTTAAAAGCACTTGTCTGATTTTCCCCTTATTTCAGTGAAGAGCTGTTGAATTTAAACAGCAATAATTGTCCAAGTTCCCTGAGGGAACAGGCTCGTCCTTCCCTTTCTCTGGGAATCTGAGAACTATGGGGGGAGAAACCTGGGCTGGTGCCATCTCCCTCCATCACCTCCTCGCATCTCCCCCTCCTTGAACTTCCTGCTGGCCTTGGCTGCTGTTCCTAATCCCCAGTTTTCTCCCAGGCTCCCTTCTCCAGGAACAAGTGGGAATTTTTGGGGTCCCGCTGCCCGTTCCATAGGGCTGCATTGGGGAGCTGTGTGCGGCTCTTCTCCCCAGCCCTGCATGGAGCAGCAGCAGCAGCATGGAACCTGTCATTACCTCTCTTCTGTGAGGCAAATTACCCTCTGTAGTGGCATAATTAGGCCAACTTGCTAGGAAATGGAAAAACAAAACAGCTCTGAGTTTCTTGGTCTGTCTCCACCTTGTCTCTTGCTCCTCCATGGCACTGACCTGGGGTAAAGTCTCCTGTGGAGACCTGCTGAAGGCACAGCAAAGCTCCGTAGGAAGCAAACCTGGAGGAAGGGGATGGGAGGAGCAGGGCTGGAGTAGAAAGTGGCTTCTTCCTTGTTCTGAGATGGGTCTTTAGCCAGCTCCTCTTTCACATGGAGAGCCAGAGTCCTGTTATGGCCCCTGGAGAGCCGAGTACTGCTAAGAGCAAGGTGTGACTTGCATTTATAGCAGAAGGCAGCAAAGCCTGTGACAGATGTTGCAGTTCATTACCCAGCGGGGGACCAGCTCTGCTGTGAGCAAGTTGAGCTCATTGCTTGTGCTATGAAGCATTTCTCCCACCAAGACCCGCTGCCAGCCCAAACGCTTGGCCTGGAGCATCAGACCCTTGTTGGGCCACTGGGAGCTTTCAAGATGCAAATGGAGACCTTGAACTTAATTTTCCTGGGTTGTAGGAAGCCAGTATGAAGGATGGGCACATCAGTGCTGCTGAGGGGATGGATGATGGCTCTGGGTGGTCTCAGGGGGTCATTGGATACCCCAGGGAGAGGTGGAAGCATCCTCAACCCTGCAGCTAGGGAAGGACCAGCAGTAGAGTGGAGCTGGCAGCACCAAGTGCCTGGTTTCCCTCAGTGAAACCATCCTGTGGCTGCAGATGGAGGCACATCCCATGGTGAGGGTCTCTCCCCAGCACCAATGTTCTCTCTATGGCCGAGCGAGTCAATGGCAGATTGTGTTGAAATCTCTCTTCAGTGGTGGAAGCTGCAATTAGCATTTAATGAAGCTTCTGGCTTTTATTTTTAGGTAACCTCCGATTCCCTGACTGTGTAATTTAGTTCTCCATTGCTTGGAGATAATTAAAGTATGTCACTATAATTTGCTTTTTTTAAAAGCCTGTAATTATGTTTTTATTGAGAATAAAAAAAGGGGGGGAGGGGGAGATGAAAACAATGTTAGGGGCGGAGAAGGCTTTGGATGGGCAAGGGGGACTTCTTCCAGCTTGAAGGCTTAGGAGATCTTCCCAGGTTGCTGGGTAGATTGGTGACCGAGGAAGGGCTCCCGTATCAGTGTGGGTAATAGCCAAGTGCAGTGTTTCTAGTGGAGGTGTGAGAACTTTGGGTATCATAGAATCAACCAGGTTGGAAAAGACCTTCAAGGTAATTGAGTCCACCCATTCCCCAGCACTGCCAAGGCCACCACTAACCCATGGCACTTCAGGCCCCATCTACATGGTTTGTGAACACTTGCAGGCACGGTGACACTAGCACTGCCTTGGGCAGCCTGTTCCAATGCCTGAGCACCCTCTCTGTGATGATATTATTCCTAGTATGCAGCCTAAACCTCCACACAAGCCCTGATTGTGTTTAGCTGCAGTGTATCTGTGGGGTGTGCGGGCTTCATGAAGTACCAGCACTGCTTCTGCTGCCTTGATTGTGGCCTCGGCATCATTCTCCTTCCAGCACCAGGAAAGGGGAAGCTGAAGCCTGCAGAATCCATGTGGGAGCTGCCCAGGATGGGCTCAGCCTGAAGCAGAAGAGCTGAGGTCCCATCGCAGCTCCCAGCCCTCTGGTCCTTTGAGGTTCAGTTCAAGGGGTCCCTGTGACAAAACAAGCCTGGCTGACGCAGGGCTGGGGATGTGTCCTCCCTGCACAAGAGCTAATGAATGCGGAGGGATTAAAAGCATCTTAAAAAGCAGGACTTAAACATCTTAAAAAGCATCATTAAATCAGGACTGTGCTGCCGCTGGGGATGCTTCTTGCATCCTGGGCCATGTTTGCATCTGTAAATGCTGCTGCTGGGTGTCAAACAACCCACGTCCCTCCAAATCCCCCTGGCGCTGTCTGACACTGACCATGCCAACTACAGCATCCTGCCTGTCTAATGTGGAGCGTGGCCTCGGGCCAACCATTGCTTCCAGGCAGCCCAGTGGAACTGCTTCCCTGCAAACTGGTCTGAAATGGGAGTGCTGCTGTTGCAGGAGGAGCTGCTCACCTCCATTTCACAGCCTGGAAATTGGCTGTTGGAGGGGAGTTGAATAACACATAAATTCAAGGTAATTGATTGGCCTGTGGCCAGTTCACAGCCAGAGTGAGCTGAAATGAGTTGAATTGTTGGCTTTTCGTTAAGTTAGTCTTGCTCAAAAATATGAGTGCTAAGAGGTTACATTTAGTTTAGAACATATTTAATTCATTAAAACGTTGATCTTCTCCACTGCAGAGTTTAGCTCTGATCCCAGGCTTTATTTCTTATCTAAATGCAAAGGTTTCTTGCCAGAAATACAAAGCAAGGGGGGAAAAAAATGTAGAATAAAATCTTGGTGCTTAGGAAAAGTGTTCTGATGAGCAGAGCGTGGTGGAGGACTGGCTCAGAGCTGGACCATGCTGCAGTTTGAACCGACATCCCCAGTGCCACGTGCCCAGCATCCTTCTTGCCCGTACTGGGATGGAGCTGTGAGGGGCTCTCACCCAGTCCCACAGTGCTCAACATGTCCTGGATGAGGTCCCTGCAGCCACCTCTAGCGCAGGGTAGCTCTATGCTGGGATGCTGTGGGACTTGGTGCAACATCTGCAGGACGGAAGTCTGGAGCTGGGGCCAAAGTGACTTGTGAGAGCCTGTTTGAGCAGTAACGGGTCAGGGATTGATGTGCCAGTGTGTCCTCAGGCTGTGCATCCATCCCACAACTGCCTGCTCTGCTGGTGCTGAGCTGTGCTGGGGTCAGCTCCTGCAGCCTGTTGTGTCCCTCCCTGCTGTGCAGAGCCCCCTCCCCAGCCGGTGTCACACCACCTTCCTGCAGAGCCTTTGTTACCTGCTGGGGATAACAAAAGGAAGGAGCAGCACTTAAACCCCAATAAAACCCACACAGCACCATCAGCTTTTGTATTGGTTGCTATGGGAACCCTATACGTGCACCGGAAACACTGGAGTATGCAAATGAGCTTCTTAATTAGTTCTCCTCTGTCTTTCATGCTTGTGGTGCAGCGGTTTGATCATTAGATGAACATGCCACCTAATTATCAGCAGTTAAACCAAACATTGGCTGGGGTGACCCTTGGGAGGGTGTCTGGGGAGCTGGCTGGTGGTGCTGCGATGCTTCTCCAGCAGCTTTCCCACTGGCAGGAGGTGCAGGATGGTTTCTGGTGCCTTTGGGGAGGAGCAGCGAGGTGGGTCTGTGTCTCCAGCCTGCTCCTGCCTTGCTGGAGTGAGCTACTCGGATGCTGTGGTCTCCACTGGGTACCTGGAGCAGCAGGACTGAGCTCCTCATCTTGCTATGGGGCACTGGTGAAGAGCTGGCTGGAGACCCGAAGCGCTGAGCCCCATCGTGCCATGGGGCAGGCTGCGGTGCCACCCTGCCTCTATTGGCCTTGGGGTTGAACTTGCTGCCTGCAGTGCAGGGAGCTGGTTTTGCAGAGGCAGATGCCAGCTGGGTGCCTGTGTGAGCTCTTCCTGTAAACGCTGTGAGTTTTTCCACCAAACAAGCTTCATTAATCGTCTAATAACCGGATTAATTAAGGACACTGAAAGTAAACAGCAAGAATGTAATTTGCCTCTGATTGCCATGTAATTGTGGGAGTTTGGTCCTATTTGCATATGCAGAAAGTGTTGTTGACAGAGACACTGGGATGGAAAAGAACAGTTTATGGAGGGCGAATGTGGCCTTGGGGTGTGCAGACCCCTTCGGCCATACTCTTTGCTGCCTTTGGTGCTGCCTGCCTGTGTTTTCCTCTGTGGTTGTCTGACTTCTCCCAATTAGCCAACCCTCCTGCTATTTGCGGAGCTTTCCGGCCTATTTGCTTGGGCAAATGTTGATGCTCCAAATAGACTGGCAGATCAGCTTGGGAGCACTCCTGTGTCCTGCAAGGCAGCAGAAATAGCTGGGCAGAAACCTTTCCCTAAGGGTTGTCCTGCTAAGGGTTAGGATCAGCTCTCCCTTTGCTGCTGCTTTCTTAGGACTTGGGGATGTTGGTTGTGCTTGGATGAACTTGCTCTTGCAAACCTCAGAGAGCTTCCAGTGCCATGAAAGGAGGCAGAGACCAAGAGGTGAATCGGGGTCATGCAGAGAGGAAAGCAGATGCTGTGTGGATTGGAGGCAGAGCCAGGGACTTGAATACCAGTGTCCAAGCCCCACACCATCTTGTGCCTCTCGTGTCCACCCCTCGTCAGCTGGTCTTTTTTCCAGCTCTTCTCCCTTTCCCTGCAAGCGCAGACATCTGGATGGTGACTAATCTTCCAGCTCTCTGCCTCCCATTAGCCCTGAGTGAGCTTTCTTCTTGCATCTGACCTTGTCATCACCAGATCTGGGCCGTTTGAGGAATGGCAGTATCGGGTGCTCTGCAAAGATGACCACACGGTCCCCCCGTGCACACACGCACATGCCCAGAGGGGAGAATTCCAAGGACTAATCCCATTTTCAAGAGCTCCAGGGTTGTATTTTTCTCTCTGACAGGCGGCTTGGTGGAAACCTGTGACATGGAGGGATTCTTTCAGGAACAGCCTATGAACATCTACACCAGGCATGGTTTCTAAGTGTATCCCTTTTTTTCCCTCATGGCGATGATGAGGTCTGTATGCTCCAGCTATTTCAGCCTGCTCTTCATGTGTAGATGGACTTAGAGTAAATCAGTGCACGCTGTTTGCTTGAGACAGGTCCCTGCTGCTCACTTGTGTGTTTTACACTGGAGCAGGATGAGAAGCGGTGAATACAGCCCTTTAAGCAGTTGTTGCAGAAGAGAGTTCGCTGGCAAAATGGATGGGGGCCAGTTTGCCAGCAGGTCACTGATGACAAGTATCTGTGAAGGAAAATGGGCACTCGGGACTCCCCTGCCTGTCTGTGGGCATCTTTCCCATCAACCGTTTGTTTCCTCGCAGTATCTGAAGGCTTTGGGCCAGTTTTCTGCTGCTTTAAGTGCCATACCTGTCCCGCGCAGCTGCCAAACCCCATTCATCACAGACAGGGATTTGTTTTTCCTCTTCTGGAAACCTGAAGCGTTTAGAAAGCAATCAAGTTTTCCTTTGAAATTCAGGAGGGAGAGGGGTGGAAGGAAGGTAGCCTTCTGTTTGTTTTGCACTGCCTTTCCGTAAGCTGCTCTGAACAACCTGTCATCATATCTCCAGTGAAGCAGTTGAGCAGGCTCCCCAGGAGCCTGCGTTTGGTTCCTTGCCATGCAAGGTCTTGTTAGAGGTGGTGCTTGCTTCTGGTTAGCCATGGACTCCCTTTGAGCTTGAAGAGCAAGACAGGGAAATAGCAACGATTGTGATTAGGGTTTTATTTTGAGCTTGTGAGATCTCCATTTCCTGCAGTGAGCAGCATCCAGGAGCGGGTGGAGGCTGCACCCCACGGGTGTCTCACAGTGAAGTGCTCAGAGACAAACAAGGGAAGCAATCAGCCCCTCCTGAGCATCATCGGGGTGTGGGTGGTAGTGCCTACTGTGCCTTTGAGACCTCTCTTGTTGTCAGCATGCTTTCTTCAGGATGAGGCCATTGTGAGGGCTCTGCCGCTGCCATCGCCTGCTTTAAGCTGCATCTGAATGCCTTCAGACCTTCCCTACAACAACCTGGGTTTGCTTCTGCGGCATGTCGCTGCCCCTGCCAGGGTAAGGCACTGCTGCTTGCTTTTGAGAGCAAGCCTTTTCCTCCTTCTGCATGTTGGCTCCTGAAGACCAAGTATTTGGTTGGTCTTGAAACTTGGGAACATAAATCAGTTATTAAGGCTGAATGTTGCTCTCATGGATGTTTCTCTTCCCCTACCACACTCCCTCCTTTTGTGTGTTGGAGTAGGCTTGAGCGATCTGCAAGAACTTGACCTTGGATAAGCATTGGTGAACCCAAAAGGGTGAACGTGTAGGTCTGTTGCTGCATCCTGGCTCCAGTGATCCTTGGCTTTGAAGACACTGAGATTCTGATTTAATTCCCATGTGAACTTGGCATGAGCAAATCCTTTTTGCCTGATCTCGCTCTTGGAAATCCCTCTCTTCCCAAGCAGGCTCTGTATTCTGGTGCTGTTTTCAAGGCTGATGGGGAAGCTGCCTCCGGTCTGATTGTCAGCGCTGCTGCTTTTCTATTATTTTTCAGATGTCTTGTGTTTTAGGGGGGAAAAAAGCCTCCAAACCCTGCTTTGTGATTATTCTCTTCTCTGTAATTAGATGTAGCAGTGATCAAAATATGTTGCATTGCACTGCAAGCTTCTCTGGGCAGATGTTTCATCACCGGAGGAGAGATGACTTCATCCTTTACATTTGGGGAAAATTAAGAGAGGAGAAAAGAAAAAGGTGAAGGAGAATGCTGGATTTCCTGTTGTGTGAATACATCTCATTAGGCTTCAGGGGAGGCACATGTGAGAGAAGAACCAGGGCCAGGAGAGAAAGGGGGAACAGATTTCTTTAACCCTGCTAGCACTCAGATCTTGAGCAATGCACCCCTTGGTACTGTCTGTGCTGTAAAGCCAGGCACGGTGGCTGTGACCCACATTGCTGCTTCCCTGCAGCATCCTTTGAGGAGGTTTTCTGCACAGTGCAGTCTATGAACTCTGCAGTTTGACTTTCTGGGTGGCACAGAGCCCCTCTACAGCTCTTACCTAGGAACTTTGAGAGCAGCTGGGGAGGCTGCAAAGGTGGCACCAAGTCCACTTTCTGTCCATCAGCATCAGGAGCTTTTGGTCCATGGTGCTTTCTATTGATGGCAGGAATGGATTAATTCCCCAAGTATGACCAATAGAAGAGCCTGGGGCAAAGGAAGAGACCTGTAAATGGCCTTCTGTTTGGGATGCCAGCACCAAATGCCACCAGCTTTGGAGCAGAGACTTGGGTTTGGCTGGGGAGAGGGTGAGCATGCAGGGGAAAAACATCTCCTATGCTGGGAACACGAAGCACAATTCCTCCAGCTCAGCTCAATAAAAGAGCCATCAGAAGTAAAAATGACAGCAATTCTGCAGTCAATATAATGTGGCTGCAGGTTAAATAAATAATGTTTGAATGATAATTGCAAAATGATACTATTTCATCCGCCACAAACATGTGGTTAAGCTCTCATTAGCTGAGGCTGCGAGCTTTGCGGGAAGCAGAGGCTCTCGGAAAGCAGGTTTCCTTGGATTATGCTGCTATAGAAATTCCTGGGCTGCTTTTGCAAGTGTTTAATAGTGCCTGTCAGTAAGCTTGCTCGAGGGATTGGGAGGACAATGGGAAAGGCCAGCACCCCAAAATGAAGCTGAATAGGTATTTATTTGAGGTCTGCTTTTCTACATTCCTGGGGCTTCTGGAAAACTGAGTTTGTAATTAAAGGGCTCTATTATAGTCCTTGAGCTCTGCAGGAAAAAAAGCAGCATGTATTTTTCAGTATGTTTTACATGCAGAGTTTTTACTCCTAGATACGTGTATACAGGCAAATCCGGCCACATCCAGTGCAGTTTTGTCTGAATTTCAGGTCTTAGCAAAAGGATGCTGTCTTGTCCCATCTTCCTCCCTTGCCCCCTCTTGGAGTTTCAGGAGCCACCTTGGAGCAACACTGTCTGTGCCCCATACAGAAGGTGCTCAGCCCCAAAGTGGGGAGACTGGTGTGCTCAGCATCTCCCCAAACAGGGCTGATTTCAGACTTGGCTGCAGTATTGATCCTCATTTACTACAGTAATGAGAATCTGCTTCCCTAATCAGGGTGGGAAAAATCTTATTTTCCAGCTGCTGGAAGAAAATGAGCTCTGTTGGATCGTGTTGGATGTGGGCATGGAAGTGGGTGGTGTTGCCTTGGCTTTGGTTTGGTCTCCTCAGTGTAGACAGGAGTCTGTTGTGATAGCTCGGGTAGCGTGTTCTCATCTTGCCTTCTCTCGTACACCCTGATGTTTGGGTGCATCCTGCTCATCCTGAAACCCAGCTTGTGTTCTTATGATAACCCCCATCATTCACATTGCTGCCTTTGAACCTCAGGGCAGGCGATGGCTTTCCAGCATCACAGAGACGTGAAGCAGGGTCCACAGCTCCTCAAATCCCACCTTTACGCCTCATCTTCCTTATCCACTGCATTATGGAGGGGGGGAAAAGCCTCCTTGCCCACTGCCCCTCTGCTCCTGGCTTGGGGAGCTCCCGGGCTGGTGCCTTGCTGGACCGTCTGCCTGATGGCAAATTGTTTCTTGATGGCTGACTCGGTATAACCGAACTCAATTTGCCTCTCAAAAGCAGCTAATAGTCACATTAAAAAATCCATTTTCGCTTGCGATTGAATTTGACGGCGGCTCAATCAATGAGGGAACGGAGCGTTTCACACGCTGCATCAGCGGCCGTTGCCATGGCAACGGTGCAAGCACGCACCGGGCTGGTGAATCCCCCCTCAAACGGTGTCACCGGCCCCGTCACCACGAGGGGCTGCCCCGGGCATGTGTTGTGGTGCGTAGGGACGCCCTCGTGGAAGTGCTGCCAGCATCAATCTTGTTCCTTTTCCCCATCTTTGCCGCTTTGGAGGATGAGGAGCGCTTTGATGGTAGCTGGATGTGGCCACCCTGATGGGGACAATTCATGGCACCCCAGCCGGGCCCCATAGGCAGAAGGGGCTGTTTTGTAGTGGTGCTGGCACAGAGGGAATGGTGGCCCAGTGCGTTCCTCGGGATGGGGAGCCTGCCCGTTCCTGAGCCTTTCTTTCCCAAACCTGCCGGCTGTAGGATGGAAGAGAGGAGGACAGCAGTGATTCTGGGGCCATGGTTGAGAGGGGCAGGGTGAGAATGGAGCTGGTAATGAGCTTTCCTGAGGGCACTGCGTTTTCTGGGGGGGGGGGGGAAGATAATGAAGTGAGAAAATGTGTGTGTATGTATATAATATATATATAACATGTATATATGCTTTCTATTTATACATTTGTTATTTATATATGTAAAAATCATATATATATGTTTTTCAATAGGGTTTGTTTGCATCTGATGAGAAGCGAACGTGGCACTTTGCTTTGTGACAATCAGAGTGATTCCTTTCAGCTATTGTTTGTGCTCCTCCTATTGTAGTATAAACCGAAAATGAAATGGTTCAGTCAGGAATTCTGCAATTGTGATTGTGGTTTTTCTTCCCAAAGCAGTTTCCTGGGGGATTTTAATTAGAAGCCCTCCCTCTGCGTGCTCCTCATGTAGGGAAGCCAGTGTGCACACCAGCATTGCGGCCCTTCTGCTGGCCTGGTGCAGGAGCCCCCCTGCAGCCTCTGCCCGGCCTCTTCCCTGCTTTCCTTCAGCCCTCGGGGTGTCCACATCATGAAATGAATAAGCTGCTTTATAGCACGTTGGTGTTTTCTCTGTAGGGAGTTTGCCTGAAGCTCCAGGATGCTTTGTATTGCATCACTAAAGCGCACACAAACAATGCAATGCTGTCTTGGAGCTGATTTCCATAGATTGATCTGCGCTAGGAGAAGAATAAAGAAGTCTCAGCTGAGTTTGAGCTAGAAGAGGAAAGCAGCACCCTGGGCTTCACTTGAGCTGGTAACTGGAATTCACCCCCACTGAGCTCTAAACGAGGTTGAACTTTTGCTGCCCATCTCAGTTAAACCCAAGTCTGTTGCTTTCCCAGCCATCCCTGCCACTGCACCAGACCCAGGGGGTTTCTGGACCAGGTAGGATCCCTGGCCTGCCGTGGTGTCGCATTTCCCACCTTTCCCTCCTTTGGGGTGTGTGCTGCGCCCTGTAGAGACCTGCAGAGCTGGAGTTCAGGACATGGAGCTGATGCTGTGCCACCGCAGCCTCTTCTCTCCTCTCCGGCACACTGGAGGCGGTGGCCCGCTTGCTGAAGAGGGCAGGAGATTCTGAGTTTCCAGCTCTTTTGCTGAAGGCTTCTCGCAGAGGAAAGAATCCATTTCCATTAATTTCACAGGCTGTTCCCACCCCGCCTGTGCTTGCTGCTGCTGCCGGTGGCTGAGGAGGATTCTCTTTTCCCAAGGAGAAATAAAACCTGCGACAGTGGAACCTGAGCAGTCTGCAGGGCCCTGGAGGCAGCCGGGAGGGTCAGGGCTGCTGTTTCCTGACAGGTACAGGAGCTGACATCTTTGTTTTACGTACTGGGAGGAACTGGCAATAGAGCTGGTTTCAGTGTGTATGTGTTAGCTATGGTCTCCTCCACCCAAGAGCATAGTTCTGCAGCACATGAGCCACTCTGGATGCTATGGGGTGATGGAGGGACACAGTCCTGCTTCTGACTCCCCTGCTAGGCAGCCTGGGCCAAACTGCTCTAACCCAGCTTTGCCCCCAGTTATCTCCCCCCATGGCAAAGAGTATTCCCTTGTCCCTGCACCTCCCCACAACTGGGTGATGGTGCTTTGGGGAGATCGGAAATGGTTGAGGGGAGAAGCTGGACTCCTTGTCTGCTCTGTGCGGTGGGGATGCTGGCTGTTATCCCGGTGTGCATGGGGAAGCCTCTGCAGAGCTCCCCAGCTTGTGCCTGCTCAGAGCATTGGTGGCTTCCTGACCCTTGTGCTGGTAATTGGGAGTCTTCCAAAGGCACTGTGTTCTTATGTGAAAAGCTGAAGTGAATGGAGGGGTGACTGCACTGGCAAAGTGTCTGTGATCTCCTGCACTGCTGCCGCCTGCACAGACCTCGTGGGGAGATAAAGAGGGGCAGGCGAAGCCGTGCCTGTGTCTATCTGAGCTTTCTGCTTTCAAAGCCATGCCAGGCCCTGCGAGAGAGCTCAGACTGAAATGGTTTCTCAGTGCTCCTTTTGCCGCAGACACAAAGCCGCCGAGGTGTAATAAGCCGAGGGGAAGGCGATAAGCCGTTCGGTCAGCTCCGCGTGCTGCAGCAGCACGTGTGCTGGCATTAACCTTTGGAAGCTTTATCTCGTGTAAAAGTCACTTGGGAATGAATTGTCTGCTGGTGCAGCTCCTGTGGGGAGATTGGCTGTTGCATCTTGGCTCATTCAGGCTTGGGAGCAGAGGAAGCGTTTGAATCACCATCATAGCCAGACCCTATCTGAACGGTTGGGGACCCTCGATGCTGTACCTTGAGCTGGGCATAGCCTATTCCAGAGATAAAGAAGGAGAGGAGAAACATTCCCTTAGATGAAATGAGGTACCGAGATCAAATGATTGGCTTGAGTCATGCAGGAGATATAACAACGCTTGGGTGGCGAGCTGCAGGCGGTGATAGGAGCTCCGGGTTGAGGTTTACAACTTGTGATGAGGCTTAACAAGCGCTGGCTGGAGGAGATCAGAGGAAGAAAGCAGCATCGCAGGGGATGCTAGTGTGGAGCCCTGAACTAAATCTAGTCAGACTGGGTTGTGTCATGCTTTGGGCCAGGCCATCCTGGGGCAGAGACTGTAAAAGCTGAGAATGGAGCCCGGGTCTGCTGAAGCTGCTTAAAGAAGCTCTGCTCCTGGGTGTTAGTGTGCCCAGAGTGACATTAGTGTTCCTGTCAAGCTTGGCACAGGACGGGCTTGTGTGACAAGGAATGAATCTTCCTCTGATGCCAGCACACATCCATCAAAGTCAGTGGGGACAAGGGATGTGTTTCCCAGTACAGGGGCTCCGGGAACTGCGGCCATGGGATCTGACGTTGCCTGAAACAGGACGAGAATATACCTATCACCCACCTATGGTGTCTGCACCTCAGCCAATTGATTTGTGCTCATTCACATGAGCAGCACCACATCAAAGTGGGCTTTGGGACCTGACGTGTGAAATGATTTCCTGTCTCACATGGCTGCGCAGTTATTCCCAGATCTCTCCCCTTTGCAAGCGCATGGAGAAGTGTGAAGTCATGAGTCTTGCAATACTACAGAAATAAATTGAAGGAATTAACATGGAAGGAGTGGAAGAAGTTCAGGGCTGAGCTGGCATTGTGATTAATTGCAGATCAGCTGCTGCTATGTACGTGTGACAGAGAAGTTGTCCTCATTGCAGAGGGCCCTGTGCATACTGATGCAGGGAAACCCAGACAAGACCTAGGACAAGCTGCCAGAGAAACAAGAACTCACTGACCCTGAAAGGCATTTTTCTTCTGTCTTCCTTGCTGCTCCCTTTTGCTTTGGGCTTATCTATGTGCAAAAGGGCTTCTTTCCCATTAATAGGGCTTTTGAGAGAAATGAGGCGCTTGTGATTGCATTCTGTCCATCTCTTCTGCCTTTTCTACCCCAGTCATCTTTTAACACATTAGCCTATTTGAACCACATTTGAGAAAAGAATCAAGGTCTTGGAGATGTCCTATTTAATAACTTAACTCAGTTTTTCTGTTGGCAATAGGAAAAGAGGAATCAATTACTGAGGTTTTTGGGACAGGGGCAGTTTTCCTGTTCTAGAGTTGCTCTGCAGCCAGTATGAAGGAGTACTACTTGCCTGCTGACATCCATGGCCATCTCTTAAAGCAATTGATAACAAGGGGTCTAAATTGAGATAACATAGAAATGAGGCTATTTTTTTCTCTTGTCCTTTTTTCCTTAGAGAGCCCTTACCTTGAGGATCACTGCCATAGTCTTTCCAGCTGGCAGCTCTGCATCAAGCAGCCCTTGCTTTCTGCACCCTTGTTTGGAGGATGAATGCCTCTTTCCCTGGAGTTGCATCTTGTCCTTTTGCCAGCAAAGCCCTTTCAAAAACCCAGGGAAAAGCATATTTTAGCAATTCCTTTAGGAATTGCTAAATTCCTCCTGCTGAGGAGGAAGAGCTGTTCCTAAGGGTGTCTTTATTCCTCCTTGAAATGCATCAGCCTTTCAGTAAGTGTGTTGGAGATGATGCCCAGATCCTGAGGAGCAGCATGCACACAAGTGTGTGCTCCATCCATCCCTGCCTCCCCAGCTCAGGGGCCTGCCAGGCTCTGCAGGGATGTCTGCCTGGTGACTCAGGGCTTTGGCACCTGCCCCTTGCACAGGGACTGACTGCACAGATGACAGATAAGATAGGTTTGGAAGAGAGACCTTGAGCGAGGTGGGAGACAGCAGGGTTGGTAGCCTGGCTCTGAGACAGGGTTTGCCAGCGCTGCTGTATCTGCAGACTTACTGAGGCAGGAGAGCTCCTTCTGCAGATGATGTCCTTCGGAGGGTTTGTGGGAGCAGAGAGGTTCTTCTGCGACAGGGCACATCCTGGTGCTGACCGATGTTTCTGGACAGCCAGATAGATGATGCTGCCCATCAGCTCTATCACAAACCATTGGGAAGCTCAGACTTTCAGCTTTCTGCAGTCATCCATAGACAGGAGACTTGCATATACATGTGTTAAAAAAACTCACTGATTTAACTCATGGCTATGGAAATGTTTGGTGATGGTGCTCGCTGCACTTTTGCCTTCTGTGCTCTACATAAGTGCTAGGAAGGGAGCTGAGATGCGCTGCTTCTTCCAGGGAAGAGGATAGATGCAGTGTTTGTGCAAAGGGGACTGGCTGAGGCACGGTTCAGCTTGGCCTCACCGCTTTAATTGTACTGTTAATGTCAAAAAGCAGACAGTTCTAGGAACCTTTTCATTAAAACAAGTGCATGAGAATATCACTGTCACTGAATGCCTTAAAACATGTCAGGAAGAGGAGTGGGAAGGGCAGATTCCAAATGGAAGTGCTGGCATGTCCCTAACCCAGCTGCTTGCTGCTGGCTGGGAGCATTGCAGGGGGCTGTGCCACCACTTCAAGATGCTGTTCTGTATTGCAGCCCTGGTTGTTGGAGCTGAATAGCTCTGAGCAATTCATGAACAGCCGTAACTGAGTGCCTGTGCTGTGTATAAGCTCTCCCCAGGGGGAGAAGTGTGTGTTTGAATGTCTTGTTTTGATAGGACATTGCTGCTGGTTTTTAGCATGCACAGAACACAGTCTGTGCCTCGGATCTGCCTTTGTATGAGGATCAAGAGAGATGAACCAACCTCTTATGTGAGCTTCAGAAAAATAGGCCTGCCATTTCCTTGCCTGTTCTTTTTTCCCTGTGTGCATACGTGGGAAGGCATTGCTGTTATTTTTATTTACTATCCCTGGTTAAGCACCAGTCAAAGATCTGGGTCTTTTTCGCAAGCCCAGTCCTAATTACAGCATGGGCATGTTTGTTTTCTCTAAGAGGCTAAGCTCTAAAGCAATTTTCATCTGTGCCTTTGTTTTCCTCACCCTGCAATGTGAGATCTGAGCAGCTGTCTCTGGTGCTTTGCTCAAAGTGGAGAACAAGCCCTAGTGAGAAGGGCAACTGGAAAGAGATTAATTAACCTGGCCCTGGTTGGCCTTGTAAACGGGGAGAGAAATCTCCTTCAAACTGCCTGTTGCTTATTTAGCTTGTGAAAAGCTGCCTGATCTTGCACTCAGTCTTAATCCAATCCACCTTCCCACGAAGCTAATTGCCAGTAATTCGCTTGCACATCTCTAGCGTCCTTCTCTTGCCGGCTGACTTTACCAGCTGTGGACCAAGGTGATGGAGAAGCACACTTTTCCTCTCTCTGGGTACAGAACAGACAGTAAAAGTCTGCTGATCAAGCCCATTTATCTTGATAATTTCAGGGAGATACTTGTCTAAAACTGGTGAGAGGAACACGGAGCAGAGGTGGTAGCAGAGAATGTCTCTCCACTGCTCCTGACGTATTTACAGTGTGATCTCATTAAATGAAGGCTGGGTAGCTCAGATCCATTGATTTTCATCAGTGGCAACCTTGCCATGTTATCAGAAGTGAGTAATCCCTGCTCTGTAAAGCAGACATTGATAGATCAATAGCAGAGAACATGCTGTACCTCCTGGCAGCTCCATCAACCTTGGAGGGAGAGCTATCAAGGGCACCATCATTCCACTTCCCTTACTTCCAAAGCTTCATTTCCTTCTTCCCCACAGTTGCTGCCCCTTGTCTTCTTCATCACTGGTACAAGCTGCTCATCAGCCCCCAGCTGGAGATTCCTAGAAGAAGTTCTGGTATTTTCTCTCTACCCCACACAGCTGTATGCCATTAATCTCCCTCTTGGTTTGGCTGTGCTAACTGTCGTGTTAGATCTGTTACTTCTAAGGGTACAGCACAAGAGAGTGCTGGAGTTCAAACTTAGGCAGGTGCTTGGCATTTTGGAGAAGACCCATGGATAAAAGGAGAGAGGGAAGTTAACCATGATGGACCGAAGGTGTGGGACTGTGTTGGAACTGCTGCAGCACTGAGCATCTGTTGTGCGAGAGACCTGGTGGCCACAGTGGTCTTGCCAATAACAAGACCCTGGTAATAGTGAAAGGCACTGATTTTGTGTGTGGTTTGAGCTTGTTCAGGCTTTCTCTTGGGAAATGGGACCGTGAGACTGGGGCTGAAAGCTGGTAGGACCGGGGTTGATGGATAGTTGGTTTGGATTTTTAGTGAAGAAGCCACCACCTTAGAGCAGGTTTTCATCGAGAGTTTCATCTAGCAGAAGTTTTTATGCCATTAAGCATTAGACACCCAACTCAGCTGCAGCAATGCACAGTCAAAGCTCAAAGTAGTAGGCGCTTGGGACAGAGAGGAAAGGCGGTGGGGTGAGAAGAATTAAAGCCTATCAAGGCTGTTACAAGCACCTCTGAGCTCTGCTGTTGAGACTTCTGATAACATATTTGGCTTTGAAGATTTCACGCAATGCTGCTCCTGGCTGGGGAGTGAGAAGATGCTATGCTTGCTGCAAATTGTCTTGATAGAAAACAGTGGTACTTTGGCCATTAGCTGCATGAACAACCACTTTGTTTTGCTCTAATCGCTTTGCCTATACATAATTTGGTACCTAACACCCCACTACAAACACTGCGATTATTCTTAACAGTCATACACAGTACATATAATGTGAGGGTGAATGTGGGAGCTGTCAGAAGGATATGTCTAGCCTGTGAATAACTGAAGGTCATGTCACTGCAGTGGAAACTCTTCCTCACGCTTGCAGTTAGGTATGTGAAAGCAAATTCTTTCTGCCAGGAGGTCTCGGTCTGTGTGGGACAGACAGGCAGGAAAAGGGGAGAGCACGTGCAGGAGCCCATGGGATGCGAGCGTCTGCTCCCATCAGTGCTTGTTTTGGAGAAGCATGGAGCCTGGTTTTGTCCTAGGGAATCTCTGCTCTGGGTTCCAGCCTGAGGCCAGGACAGCTCTGCTCTGCTGCCTGGCTGGTGTTCACTGTCCTGCTCCGCACTATGGAGCGTGGCGAGCTGGAGCTTTCCCTTTGCTATGGGAGCAGGGGAGCAGTTGCTTGAGGCTCAGCTGGAATTAAAACATGACAAATATTCAGCTTTATCTCACCTCGAGACTTCATATGTCTCATCCTGCGCGTGATGACGGGGCTTGCTGTCCCTATGCCGCAATCTAGGTTTGTTTTCTACCTCTTATTCCTTCTGCTGTTCTTGTAGCAGATTAATAAAGCGCTGCAAGTCAGGGGCTAGAGCCTTAGGAAGCATCAAACCCCTACAACAAATAGCTGCTGAGTGGTTCTTCTCTCACACATCTTATCTTCCTGAATTAGACACAGAGAGACAATCAAAGTCAATGCCACGCTTATTGTAAAATCTTTACAGCGTGTCCCTGCAGAAGTTATGAGTGTCGAGCTGTTCCCTGGCTTAGGGAGGGTTTTCTTTCCCCTTGCTTTGAAGCTCGCCAGCTGGAATTGCAGCTGGTAGGACTCAGATCTGTATTAGCTGAGCAGGAGAAGAGCTGGCCATGCTTGCGTTGCCATCCACAGCTCTGCCTCCTTAGCTTCTGCCTCTGAGAAGCTTGGGAGGCACCAAATGTTACTGGTGAGCCTGCAAATGCTTGGAATGAAAAGCCAGTCTTTTTGCCTTGACTCAGGTGTCACAGAAAAATGGGGCTTTGGGAATGCACTTGATCCTGTGGCACCTGGAGGACTTTTTGGGAGTCAGGTGGGATTGGAGGCTCCCATCAGGACTGAGTCCCTGGTGTTCCTGTGCAGGAGTCTGGAGAATTGGAGATATGGGAAGGGTGGATGTGGAGTGAGTAATTGGAGGTCGAGAGGCGAGAGTGTCTGACAGAACAGGATTGATTTGAAGCTTTTCACTGGAACACTTGCAACAACAACAAAAACATAATCAATGCTTATTCCCTGGGCTCTACAGTGTGTTTACTGTATGCAGCAGCCAACATTAAAAGTGAATTCCAGAACTTGCAATTACAGCTTTCTCCTTCTTCCTCCTCCCCGCTCCCCTTCTTGCTGGCTGGGTTTCGTCATGTTTTGGAGCCTAAGGCAAAGCTAATGCAGTCAAACTGAAAGTGGTTTTATAAATTACAAAGCCCACCTTCCCCCATCCTTTGCTTTCCCTCGGGATCTTCTTTTCATGAGCACTGTCAAACTCAATTCAGCTCAGAGCCATGGAGGTGCTTGGCCAAGGAGATTGGGAGGTGCTGAGCTTGGCTGGAGCTGGGCTTGGTGCAAGGCATGTACCAAGGTGTGTTAGTCCTGATGCACCCTGATAAGACCATTTGATTTCCTACTGCCTGATGGCAGCACAGAGCTTTGGTGATGGGGGCTGTGTGTGGAGGGATGTGGTGGGATGGTGATGGGGAAATGGGAGGAAGGTCCCTATTGCAGCCCTAGGAAGGCATCATCATTGTCCTGCACCAGCCTGGAAGCATCAGCCCTTGGGCTTGAGAGCTGTGCAGGGTGGCCGGTGCTCCCCGCGAACCCTTCTGACTGGTCCCAGTAGAGGGCACTGATGTCTGCGCTCTGATCCTCTTCATTAACCTTTAATTAATGTGGAGTCCTGCGCTGGTCCCAGCTGTGGACAGAGCATGGAGCCAGGGAATGTCCTGCCCACTGCAGGAGTGTGGCTGAAGCCTCGGTGCTGGGGTCCCTGGGACAAGCTCCATGCCAAGGGCAACCCCAGGAGTTGTCCTCAGCAAGACAAAGGAAGTTGGTTGGTTTGGTTGGCTTTTTTCCCCTTTTCTTTGTAATTTTCCTCCTTGGTGTGGTCTCTGCAGCTGCAAAGGAGGAGATGGAGCCTCCCAGCCCCGTGCCTTAGCAAAGCAGTTGCAAACGCAGCTTCAGTGTGAGGGTCTTGTGTGGGGGGTTTGGGGTATGAAGTGAAATAGCTCAGCTTCACTTGAAGACCCCAGCTTAAGCTGAGGGGTCACATGCACTTGCTCTTGCTCGTAAGCTGAGTGGTTTTGATCTGGAAGTTACTGGTAGGGGAAATAAAATACGAGGGAATTGGGAATCCATGGGTCCTGCTCTGCTTTCCTGACTGTCATAGGGGTTTGATGGGGTTTGATTTATTGGGTTTTTTCTTCGTTTTGTTTTGGTTGGTTTGATGATGCCCTGTTTGGTTTTGGTTTTATGTGGATGTATGCAATAAGACAAGGGACTACTGATGGTATGTTGCTCTTGCTTTCCATCTATGTGTTGATCTAGTCTGCTCTTCAGATGAAGTGCTTCCAGAAGTACATAAACCTGCTGCTTTTGGGTGCTAATGGGAACTTCTGGTCTGTTTGTGGGTTGTTCTTTTTGCTGTGGGTTTGTTTTTCCCATGCTTTGCAAGTTTAATTCAAGGACCGAGCTGCTTCCCGCTGCAGGGGTTTCTGTAGTGGATGCCAGTGATGCCTGTCCATGGCTGTATGAGCGATGCTGGTGTCAGCCTTTGCTCTGCTTGTTGCTTGGGCTCTGGCAGAACATCTGAGCTGCATTTTGTCTCCCTGCCTGTGACTTGTGTTGTCCAGTGCAGAAGAAAGCACTTTGCCAGATGAACTCTTCACATTCAAGTGCCTGGGGTTTGTAAATGCCTATGAGAGAACCTGTAAGGAGCAGCAGCACTTACCCAGCTCGCTCTGATAAACACGCTTCAGAAGCTTCCCTCGTGAGCTCTTGCTTCTTGCTCTTGGCTGGGAATAGGGAAAAATCAAGTTATGTGGAAGAAGCTGGGGGGGAAAAGGGGGAGACCGCAGTAAAAGGCCAGCGTGTGCTGCTGCGGCAGCCATAGGCAGCGCTGGTGGCTGTGAGCAGCCCGTCTGCCCAGGGCAGCCTTTGGACAGCAGCCTTTGGAAGTGTTTGGATTTGCTCTGGGTCCCGAGTGCTTCGCAAGATCTGGCACTTAATTCCAAACGCAGAGCGTGAGGGGAATGGTTTTCCTCTTGACTTTGAGGGACGTTGAGCCGGGCACTAGGAAATAGACTCTGATGGCCTGACATGAATTAATTCTGTGATCTGTTTTCCTCGGTGATGCTTTAGAGATGGAAAGTTCGTGCTGAGCTTTCAAATGAAGCCTTGTGCCTCTTTGCACGTATGGAGGTTGAGTAGGGCTGGGCTCGGGCTGCGGAGCCTTTGCTTGGTGCGAACTGCCAGCACTGTGCACAAAGCACACACAGTGTTGCTCTTCCTGATGAAAGGAAGGGCTCCAGACCTTCAGAAGTCATTGGAGACATGACCAAGGCGAATCCAGCTTTTCCCACGTGGCGCAGGGGTGTTTGTTCTCTGGAGTACCTCAATAAAGCTGCCACACAGAGCAAATGAATATTGACTCCAATGCTGTTGTTAAGACAAGACTCTGATGAAGCTGAGGAACTCCTTCTCCAGCTGCTTGCAGCAGCAGGCGATGAATGCAGAGAAGGGGGAGCTGCTGTGGGTGCCCTTTTCCACTACTTCCCCTGGGTATTTGTGACTGGTGATGGAGGTGACCCCAGGCCTGTCCGGCTCTCAGGCTGTGACAAAGCAATGCTGGGATAGTCCAGTGGTCAAATCCAGCTTGCATGAAACATCTTCATTTGTCTTAGAGGAAGAAATAGCCTTGGCACGTGATTTCTTGGCTAGGGCAAAGCTGTCAGTGCTTGGAGAAGACACTGCCTACCTGAAGCTGGTTCTTCCCTTCGCAGGGATGTTCTGCTCCCTCATGGAATGCTGTTTGGAGTCAGCACACAACAGACGATCCTTGGAGGGGTCTGCTGACACATAAACGTTTCCTGGAATGGATCAAGGGGGGATTTAGAGACTTGGAGCTGGGCTGCGTGGTTTGGAGATCCCCCTGCAAGCTCTTTGCTGCCACCAGCTTTTTCCTCAGGTCACACTTCCAAACCTCCGGCCCCCAGGATAAATCACTTCCTGCTGTAATTGCCGAAACTCATGTGCTGTGATTAAGCAGTTTGGTGGGAGGTGTTGGAAAGGTGGTGCTTTAATTAGGATAAAAGTGCTTCCTTCTCTTTCTCCCACAGCTCCCACTGGTTCTTCCACAAGATCTGATGGAGGCAAGTTACTGTTGGCTTGACCCATTACTGACTTAAATGAAAAAAATTCATTCAATGCAGAGGATGCTTTAGTATGTAGATGTGCTTTAATTGCACAGCTTAGTGTATCTACTGGTGTGATTACCCCATGGCTGCTGGGCAGCAGGGTGCCTGCACCAACTCTCTGCAGGTCACCACTACAGGGATGGAAGGAGAGGATAAAACACATGATGGAGATGAGGAAAGAATGCTCTGAGGCTTTGAAGCAGTGGTGAACAGGGTGGGTGTGAGGCAATAGAGGTTCATCCCTTTCCCCATCCATTATCCTCAGGAAATCTGTGCGGGTCCCTTACGCAGGCCCAAAGCAGGCAGAGAATTTGAGGATGTGTGATCCCTCTGCACTGGTGTCCTGCAAAGGCTTGAGAGCACGGCTATGTTTCCCAAGCATGGTGACTGAACTGCCTGGTTTCCTGGGGTGGCAGGATGTTGGATAGAGGCTGTGAGGATGGCCAGGGCTGACCTGGAGGTGATGGGAATCAGAGACAGGTCCTCCTTTGGCAAAACCAGAGAGCGGAAAGAGACCTCTGCTGAGCTCTGTGTCAATGGAGCAAAACCAGCTCCTTCTGCAGGAGACTTCTCTGCCCTTCCCTGGGAACTGGGAGCAGTTTCCCAAGCAAAGAGAAGAACATTAATCTCCCAGTGTCAAAAACCAATCCGAGTTCCTGTGCTTGTGCAGAGCGTGTTCCTTTTAACGTCCCACGCTCCGCAGCAGGAGCCCGGGGACACTAATTGCTTGCGAGGGCTCTCCAAAGTGCTTTTCTTGCGGATGGATTTGCGTGGTCTCCAAGCAGACCTTGTGGGAAGTGGCAACCAGTGAGACCCCTGATTCAGCACCGATCGATTTCCATCGCCTGCGGTACGTGGCTTGGAGCCCGCAGCAGAGAACTGCTCGGGGTCAAGATGGGAAGTGGTTTAGAAACCAATGCTCAGTACAGCCAAGAGAAAGCCTGGAGTCGCAGTGGTCCCCATGGGTGCACTGGCTTTGATTTCTCTCCTCTCTCTGCTGCTGTTTGCTCAATGCCATGCAAAAGGGCCACCAACCTGGAGTTTTCTCTGTGCGGATCAGCCCAAAGCCCTGCATGAAGCTGCTTTGGTGGAAAAGTTCCCTGTGTGGGCTGGAGAGACTCTGGGCTGGATAAATGCAGACCTGGGCTCTTTCTGGGGACCTGCTCCCAGCCTTTGCCCAAGAGTGGCCATGTATAATGCTTGCAGATGTAACTGGGGGTCTGACAATGCAGTCGCAAGAGGCAGGTCTAATAGCGCAGCCTTGGCACGTCTCTTGGTGCACGGCTGCTATTGCAGGGCTCTTGAGGATGGGTAGGAAACCAGTGAGAAGGCGGCTGACCTTTCCCCTCCCTTTTATTTTCCCTTTAATTTGTACTAACAATCAAATTCTTGTGCTCCTAACAGCAATTAGACATTCGTAAACTGGAGCTGTCTATGCTGGAGGGGCTTGTGCTCTTAGTAGATGTGAAAGATGCTGCGATCTAAACAGGGAACATGTTTAGACAAAGGAGAAGCTAAGGGACAGCAGATCAGTGACAAACCCAGGACATGACCCTGAACTGTGCCTCAAACCAGCTCTGCTTCCATCTGTCAGCTGTGGCCCAGATGCTGGCATGGAAATCTCTTG
The DNA here is from genome assembly GCA_009867235.2 of Psittacus erithacus. Lineage (NCBI taxonomy): Eukaryota > Metazoa > Chordata > Aves > Psittaciformes > Psittacidae > Psittacus > Psittacus erithacus. The sequence continues at coordinate 15,536 of WYDI02023342.1, read as the reverse complement.
CTTACACCTTGAATGTGGGGTTAAACTAGCTTCCACCTCCTCCTCCTGCAATTCTGGCCTCATTCAGTCTTACCCAGAAGAAAAACCTCTTTAATAGTTCATGTGCCTGTGCTGTTGTGGCATGTTCACGCTATCGGTGAGGACAGGGAGTCCCTTTGGCACTGGAGTAGAAAGAGACCTCATTTCAAGTGTGGCTGCAAGGGGTGGCTTAGTCCCTGATGCCATCTTTGAGCATCTTCCTGCATCCTTCACAGCTTATTCCCTGACCTGCTCTTGCAGTGAATGGGTCTGGCAGGGACCTGCCTGGGGGTGTTAGCACTGCCCTGTGGTGTCCAGGACCAGAGGATGAGGCCAGTGTGTTCCCTGTTACCTGATGGTTGTAGGATGCGTCTTTGCTTTCCCCACCAGCTGTGGGTCTCCTCGTGCTGAGGGCTGGCAGGAGGGGATGGGACATATCGGTACCTTGGCACAGGGAAGCTGGGTGGGAAAAGGCAAAGCCAGTTCCTCCCTCTTGCTGATGACAGCAGTAAGAAGCGGGGAGGCAGGAGCTGTCTTGCCTCTCACCAAACAGAGTCCTGGCAGCAGTCTGAACGAAGAAGGATGTGAGATACCTGTAGATCTCCAGACTCTGTTTCAATACTGCAGGATTTGTTTCTTAGTGTCCCCTTTCTTTACGTTCAGTGGGGATTATATCCCAGCAGATGGGCAGCATAAACTGGAGCATCAGTCGTCAGGCACTGGAGAAAAGCAGGGTTTTGTTAAACACCTCAGAACTGAAGTCTGTATCCCAATAGCTCTGCGATCCTTTTTTTCCTAAGGGCTTCCCAAGCCTGGTGGTGTGGTTCTGCACACCAGCCTGTGCTGGTTCTGCAGCAGGGAAAAGCACTTGTTGAGGCTCTGGCTGTGTCAGTAGGGTCCCTGCAACACTGTGGAGCACAGGGATGGCTGCTATGGCGTAAGGCATCGCTCCTGCTCAGTGCTCAAGGAGGTGATGGACGCCCCCGCCCTTAGTTTTTCTTGGGATCAAAATTGGTGCCTGGCTTTTGTCTTATCTCTGCTCCTCATTCCCTCAAAGCAGCAAAACCCTCCTTCATGCCTGTCACTGCTGTCAGGCTGTTCCGAGCAGCCTTTCCAATTAGGCTCCTTGTCTGGCTTCAGGAGCCTCGAAGGGCCCTGTGCTTTCCCCATCGATCTCCAGTTATGTTCTGCCTCTGTGTCAGCCTGGTAGGGCTTGGACAAGAAAGACTCCAGGTTGCTGCTTACAGGTTAAAAAGCTGTGATGTGAATTTCTTTTTGAAGCTGGTGTGTGTTGGATGCTCTGGACTGCTCTGCCTGTGCTGAGGAAGGGAAAGGGCTGGCTTTAGGGTACCAGCGACTGCAGATGCTGCAGCCTGCTGCTCTTGGCACTGCTGGGACTGGTTCTGTTGCCATTGACATTTGCATTGCTGCAAGAGGGAAGCGGCTTTTCCAGCCAAGGGCCAGGTCATCTCTGTGACCGAAGGGAACAGCAGCCAGGGACTGAAGCCACAAGTCCCCAGCAAATACAGAAGGATGCATGAACATGTTTTAATGTCAAGTTTTGATTAAAAGTGGACTAAGAGATTAAGATGTTCATCTGCCTTGGAGAAAGTGACTTTATGAATCACAGCTTGTGCGTGCTCATGGAGCGCTGCTTCTCTCCATGCTAGATCCAGATCACATGCGCATGGACTGCTGCTTGTGTAACCCTCTCTTTCTCCCAGCAATGAGAGCTGAGGCTCAGCAAGCCCTCCGTGGGCTTCATGGAGAATCCCACTGATACAGAGCTCTTCAGTCTCTTTCCCCCTTTCAGACTCTTACAGTGGCCTTTGATGTGCTAGAAGCCCCATGGTCTGTCCAGGACCTGCACTGGGGTCAGCAGAGCTATGGCTGGTATGAGACCCTGGGACCCTGTACTGGACATCATTAGGAGATGCTTTGAATGCTGCAAGGATGGCAGTGGCCATTGAGAAGGCCTGTGAAAGCAACTGCTTTCTGCCATGCTGAGTTGCAGTGGCGGTAGAGATTTAGGAGCATCTGAAAGTCTTAGCCTTTGGCCTCTTTCTTAAGCATGAAATAGTCATCACAGGATTGGGGGAACTCTGGCAAGAGATGATTTGATTCCTGTCTTTTCTTTCCTCTTCTCTGCTTGCCTTTATCCTATAAGTGTTCATCTAGAAATTCCCTTTGGCTAAGGTTGGGCTGATGGCTCTGGGACAATCAGCTGCATTCTGCTGCTGTTAGAGGTTTTAAAGGCAGTAAAGTTGGGTCCTTGAAGTGCTGTCAGTAACCATTTTTAAGGTGGTCAGATTGCTCATTAGCACATTTGTTTTCAGATAAAGCTGGAAAGAAATCTATAGTCCTTGCATTTTTAACTTGATAACCACTCACTAGAACAAATAGAGCTGGTAATTGGAGCAGAGTTGGACTGGAAGAAATAATCCTGAACACTCACCTCTTACCTCAAAGGTCTATGGAGACGAGTGCTTTGAGAATACAACTTGGGGGAACACATTTATTCCCAGCCTACAGAGGTAATTAACCTGCAGGTTGGCTGGGATTGAAGGTAGCCTGAAACCAGGTACATCAAAAGCTTCTGCTCTGAGTTTGGGAGAAAATCAGGGCGTTCATTTTCAGGTCACACACCAAATGAAAGAGCCCCGGAGGTCCCAGATGATGGTTCCCAGAACTTGGAGGCAACTGGATGATAAAAATCAGAGGATGTGGTGCAGGAGTGGCTGTTCCTAAAGGCAGGGGCCTTGGTGGTGATTGGAAGCTGCTCCATGTCCTGGTATGTACCCTGGGAGATGTCCTGGGATACAGGGCGCTGTGGCCCAGAGCTGGGCACAGCTAAGCATCACGTTGAATCAGTATTCCCCCCCCAATACACAGCCCTTCTGTTATGGCAATATAATAGTAAAGGGCTGGGAGGTTGTGTTGGGATATTTTCACTCTAACTTTTTGGGATTGAGTTGGAGGCAAGGTGCTGTGCAGATGCAAGCTCATTAGAAAATCATTATCATTATTTACCTGCTGTGTCTGTCTGTCTCTAAATAGCGTTAGCTGTCAGCCTATTTATCCACGCTTCCTCTCTTAACCATTATAGTCCAAAACACCAGCTTGCCCCATCTCCCAGCCCCTCTGCACTGGTCACATTGGGCTGTGTGTTATGGGAGCTGGAAGCCAAATTGTGCCCTGGGTTGAATCCATTCTGTGCTGCAAGGAAAATCTAAAGGTTGTTGTTGAAGCTTTGAAAGGCAATGGATGTGCCCAGGCAAAGTGAGTTCCCCTATCCAGCACGTCCCCTCGGCAGTGGGGCCCAGCCCGTGCTCTGCATCGTTGTGGTCATGTTGCTCAGGGAAGATAATTAGTATGAGGAAGCTAAAAACTTTGTCTGATGCTTTTTACAGCCTCTAACCCTATTAACCAGGTGCTTTGGAGTCTGGGGAGGGCTGTTTCTTGCTAGAATGGATTGCAAATGGATTGAGTTCCATTACGTTGTTAATTAAAAAGAATAGAAAAACAAGAAAAGGAAGAGGGAGGAGGAGAAGAATGGAGTTGTCCGAAACTCTGGAAGGAAAATTGAAGTATCTTGGGTATTTTTCAATGATACATTGATGTGCATTGCCTTGGTGCTTCATTCATCGCAAGTGTTTGCCTGTCCCACTGCCACCCCACCTGGGAAGCTCCAAGTCCTGGCTGAAGCCCTGCAGGGTCTAGTGCAGGATGGAGCACTGAGGAGGTGCAGCCACAGGCCAGGATGGCAACGGAGGAGAAGGAGGAAGGAGCCAGCTCAGGTTTGGGCAGCCCATTCCCGCAGCCGGGATGCTGGGAGCCATCCCCATCCATCAAGGCAGCAGCATTGGACTTTCATGAGCGCTATCGGTTGCCCAGAGCACTCAGTGCACTTATTCTGTCACAGGGTCCCACAGCCTGTGATGTGCCAGACGTGTCTAAGGAGCTGGGTGTTTCTTATCAGCCTTTTGCACTGTCTCAGAACCCTTCTGCTAAGCGTCTTTTGTCTCCTAATACACTGATAAACTGCTGGTAATCCACTGATTGCTGATAGCCAGGGCAGCCCTGCTCTCTTCTGCACAGATAAGGCAGCTCTTTGCCAGCGGGCAGCGGGTGATACAGCAGCACCCTGCAGAGATGGGAAAGGGTGGGTTGGAGGGAGTGTGTGGCCTGATCCAGTGTGTCCCTGGCTTGTGCTTGGAGAGGTGATGGGACTTGATTACAGAGCTATTAGGATGGACTTGCCCAGCTCTGTCTTCACCTGCTGTAGGGGTTTTGCATCGCTTGGCCATGGGGCTCATGGCTCATGTCCTGGATCTGTCCTGCAGAGCACGGGGACAACTCACCCTCCCAAAGCTGCTTCCTGCCCTGCCACAAACCCAGGAGCCCTAAGGGAGCCCACTGACTGCTAGCATTGCAGCACATAGCAGAGGGTAATGGAAAGAAATGGGAGGAGGGAGGGAGCAAGTCACAACGCTGTTTTGCTTGCTTCTGTCAGGAGATGGGCAGGAGGGAGCTGTGGAGCTGCTTTCAGTGTTAATTATCTGAGGTCTTCCCCGTGCATCCAAGCTGCTGCAGTACAAATAGCTCCAGTCCCAGGTCTGTTGGACACTTGGCATGCGTGGGAAGCAAAACCAGGTCCAGTCTCTGTATCCAGAAGCAGTGTGGGGCAAGGGACTGAAACACAGCATCGCTTCTCCCTGGGCAGCACATGCCTGCTTCCAGGGCTGGTACCTAGGTACCAGTCTACCTGACTTATCATAGTGGAAGCCCCCAGCCCAGGCAGGGGACTACCGTGCCTTGTCTGGCTGCACATGCACACATCAGAGTCATTAAATTCACCAGGCGATAGGGAGGAAGGGAAAGGAAGGTTTCATTTCATGCTTTTACCATTTTGTCAGCATCCTCCTTGGGGGAAGCTGATCTTTGGCCTGTTGTAGCCACAGCCCTTGTTTAGCAGAATGTGGGCTTGTTCTTCTTGTTTCTTACAGTGGAAAACAACTCATTAGCAAGGTATGTGGGAGCCCTGGAGGCTCTCCTATTCCACTGTTTTGCACAGTGCAAGGATGGAAAGTCTTTCTCCTGCCACTGAGCAACATTATGGGCTCGCCTCCGTGTCCTCCTCTCCTGCTCGTGTGTCTCAGGGTTAACGCTGGCTGCTCCCCTCTTTGATACAGGTTTGGAGCTGTGGGCATAAAATCAAAAGTAGGATCAATTTTCCCCCTGCCTTCTCTCCTTAATTGCGTGCATTTATGTATCTGTTTGCCGCTGTTGGAGCGAGGGGGCTCAGCCCAGCAACCTGCTGTGTGGGGATTGGAAATGAACTATCAAGAAGATGCTGACAGCCTGCTCGTGGAGGCTTGATCAATCAGTATGTAATGGAAAAATGGCTCTGGCTCCTATCGGGAAAGGGAAGCAAAGGATTTGATTAAAAAGACAGACAGTAGCTGGTTGGAGGGGACATCTCTTGGAGGCGGATGCATCATCGGATAGTTAGAGAGGAGTTTTGGCTTGAGAGCAAAGTGGGGGGAATCGCTGGCACCCTCAGGCTGGAGAGCAGCATTGTGCATCTGGAGTCTTCTTGCCCTTGTCCTGATGGAGATCCTGGGTTAGCAGAGGCAAAGCTGTGGGTGGGAGGTCATCCAGGGGCTGTGGGCAGAGCCAGGGGTAGTTCTGCATCACAACAGGGATGGACCCTGGGCACAGGGCACTGGTGCTACTGGGAAGCATCAAACCCAAGGCCTGAATCCACTTCAAAAAGAGATCAATTGTACCCAAACCCCAGCATCTTGAGCATCAGAGACGGGCTGTGGGTCCCTGCTCCTGCCCATGAGGATGGAGCTGAGCTGGGTTCCTCCTGTCGTGGGCAGAGCCCTGCTGGCATTTGCTGTGGGTGAACAGGCACTACGTAATCGGCAGCCCATCGATCCAAGGTTACCCATGCCAAGGTGTGATCGATAGGAACGGACAGCTGAGTGGTTCTGTAATAAAGTGCCTTCACCTTAGTGGATTTGGGAGAGAGCAAGGGTGTAGGAGATTAAATCTTCCTGCCATCGACAGTTCATCAAGCAAAAGATGTATTAGTGAAGAAAAACTGTGCTTCCTTTCCTGATGGGAGGAATCGAGCTGCTCAGAACTGTTTGTGCTCTTTGGGGCGACATCAGCCAGGACAGGAGCTCTGCTGCCTCCCAGCACCCTGCTTCCTGCACTGGATGGTGCAGAGCTTATGAGCAGCTGCAAAGCCTTTGAGGGCTTTGAAGGGATTAAGGAATGAGCAAGGGAATTTACCATGGCTGTCGCTGCAGCCCAGCGTGAGGCTGTGGCCGGAAGGCTGGTGTGGATGTGGCTGTGCTGTGTTAAAAGCCAGCTGCTACCAATGCCATTCCCAGCCCGATGGGCTGCGGCAGGCAGTGAAGGGCATCACACCATGACCCAGGAGAGCCTGAGCTGCCCCGGAGCCCTCAGAAGGAGAGAGTCTGGGAAGCACCATGTTCCAAGCAGGTTCCGGGTCCCCATTCCCACGTGCAGAGGGAGGGAAAGGCAGTGTCTGGATAGCAGCAGGGTCTGGTAGGATCAGTGTGTGAGGCAGAGAAAGGAGAGGTGCAGGGTTACATCCTGCATCTCCAGGCTGCCCTGCCCAGTTTTTACCTGCTAACCCCCCTTTGCCTGGCTGTACCCTTGCAGCAGGAAGGCAGGAAAGTGAACGCTTGAGCCCCAGCCCTCTGATATCTCCTCCATCTGTTTTCAAGGCAAACTCTCTGCCGTGACCCACGCGCCGCTTTATTGAGCTCTATTTCCTCCAGTCTAACTACAGAAGGAAATTGGCAGCAAACGCTCTCGCAGGCGGCGTGGAACGGCAGCGGCCGGCTCCAGGGGCCCCTGGGGTTTTATTGCCCTGCCAAACACCTACATCATGGTGACACGTACATAATTACATATCGGACCGGGGTGGATGAAGCGCCCGGCACCTCCTAAACATGTCAACATGATTTGAGAGGTTTGGGCTCGGCTGGACTTCTCAAGCATTAGATTTGAGACTCCAATCACACCGTCATCTGGAGGATCAATAGCTGCACACCTTCGAGCAGCTGGCTGGAAGGTGGTGAAGGTCTGGGGCGCTGGGTGTCAGGGAGGATGATTAAGGTGATGTATGAGTTGGGTTTGGGGTTAGGCACTTCTTTCTTGTGGGCAGAATGATTGCAGTGTATGCATCCCACCTCCATCCCATGTCAGCACGCAAGCTGCCCGTGGATGTTCCTTGGCTGTCATTATGCAGAAGAGCATCTCTCAGATTCAAGAGTAATCCCATGTCTTGGATCCAGGCATGTCACTTCATGCTGTCAGTAAATAGCTGTTGATAAGAGAAGGAAGCATCCTCTGGCTGAGCCCCATCCTATGGCAAATGCAGATGGCTGCGGCACAGGGAGTGCGTCACATTGAGCATGGCACCGTGGTGGGAGATGCTGCAGGTTGTGTTGTCTTTGGCCTGAGACGGAGCAATGGGAGGGAGCAGATGGAGCTGTGATTTCAGGCCCTTGTGTGGGCTCTTGCTGAAGCAGTTTGGGACAAAGCTACCTTGCTTTGGGGCATCGCTGCCCTTGGGAAGTGGGGGGAACTGAGATGGGGGTGGAAGAAACCCCAAAATCAGGAAATTCTTGAACAAACGAAGCTGAGGTTTGCACTGAGTCATCTTGTGGTAAGATTTGGGAATAACTGATTTGAGCTCTTACGGCAAAGAGCTGAGGCTCCTGGAGTTCCCGTCCTCCCCAGGTCAAACTCATGGCACATGGGACTTCCTAGCGACTGATGATCAGTTAATTAAAATACCCTCTAATTACTCATTAGCCCTACATGCAGTGCTGTGGGACAGCCCTGCTTCCAGCCCCCTTCCCTCTCTTGCCTGGGGCAGAGAGACAACTTGATCGCTTTCCCCTCTCTTTTACATCCCATCCTTCAGATGGACAAAGCCAAATGCATCTCAGGTCCCATGCAGGACCTGTACTGGGGTGGCTTTGCCTATGCACGAGCCCAGCCTGTATCTCGCCCCATTCCCTTGACATGAGCAGTTAATCTCCCTGATGCACAAGCTCTGCTCCACCCCGTGTAGCATCCCACAAACCATCCCCAGCCCAGCTGGTACCATGGTTTGTGGCACCTGCCTGGGGCTCCCCATGGGCTCTGCCAGCCCCAATTACCCAGCGCGACTTAAGGGGAAAACACCTGCAAACAAATTGAATGCTTCTGAGTGCAAATTGGCTTTTCAATTGCTCAAGATTTAAAGTGGCACTACTGCAAAATAACGTTATTTTTAAGGCAGGTGTCTTTGGAATACAGATTTTTATTGGTTTTGGGTTGCCTTGCAGGAGCGTTGCGCAGGGAGCTGGGGAAAGGCACATGGCTTGGGATATTTGGGGATGCCGAGTGGGACGTGGAGAGACTTTAGCTGGCTGCTGACAGCGTACAAGGCAGGCAGGTCCTGGGAGGCTGGTTGAATTGGGATGTCTTGGGTTGCTGTCTGGGTACAGGCGGATGAATCTCACACCTGCACTGCTGGCCTCATCCGCTTCCAGCCTGATGCTCGCATTGCAAAGAAGGGGGAAACACGGTACCCTGGTGTGAAACGAGCTGAGAAGTGCCTGTGCACTGACTGCTTCCCGGTCAGGGGCATGTGATGATCCTCTGCTCGTGCAGGGCTGACCTTGAACCCGTACCTGATACATACAAACTGATGGATGCCAGCGCTGCGGCTCCTGGCGGGGCTCTGAGCGGCGTTCAGCACCGCTCCACACTTCCCCTTCTCCTCTGCGTGATGCCTGCAGTCTTCATTTCCACTAAATCACCTCAATTGGTTTCGCTCAGCGGTAGGAAAGCCACGTTCGGAGTTTAACGGCTGATCTTTTATGACATTTACCGCCACTCATGTCAGAGCGAGCGCCTGTTTAATTTACTTGTTGCTATGCCATCCGTCAATCACTGTGAATGTTGTAACAGCAATCTGTCACCGAGGGGGGTGTTAGATGGGCCTGAGAAATGATTGTGCTGCCTCTGATATGTTTGGGGTGGGGGGGATCCATGTTTGACCGTTGCTGTGGGGTCCCTTGTATGCCTTGGCAATGAGCTGGTGCAGCACGCTGCTTTGATTTGCCTACGGCTGCTTTATTTGCTTGCAGCTTATTTGCTTTCAGCTGATTTATTTGCTGGTTCTGGTTCTCTGCTGCTTGTTCCCCCACCCACAAAGCAGACACCCCTCACCCCCCACCCCTCTTTTGGGAGCAGGAGCCTTCTGATGAGATTTCAAGCAGTGGAAGTTGGAGTGGTTTTGTGGTAGTTTGCATCCCCAGCAGCCATCAGCAGCAAGCAGCTCGGCAGCAGAACAGATGAAGCCAGAGTAGCCTTAGGTTTCATTTCTTGCCCTTTGCAAGAAATCATACTAATACAGCTGCGAGCTTGTGTGTAATAACAAAGATGAAACCCCAGCGATGCCTTGTTTGGGTGAAGGCAGGCTTGCAGGAGACGTTTGAGCTCGCTTTCCCTGCGAAGAGGCAGCGTTTTGATTGATCTTTCAGCAAAGAGATGGAAATGCGTCAACTTTGTGTGACTTGTTTCTTGCAGTGACATTTGGTACGGCTCCCGTGCGTGCCGGTGTGGAATGAGTGACAGGATGAATCCCACCGCACGTGGCTGTAGCTCCATGGGGTGCTGCTGGCATTAGAAACACCCACTTCAAGCTCAGTGTTTCCTGCAGCACTGATTGTGGTGAATGGGGGTCCCGGCTGAGCTAAGTGGGGTCGGGAGAAGCATGGTGTGGGGCTGGAGGGAGGTGAGCCGGGCTGGCAGCAGGATGGCGCGCAGGAAGCAGATAGGAGCTGGCTTCTGCTGTCAAAGGAGGTGTTGGAGCTCAGCGTGACAGGTGAAGCCCTGAGCCTTCACCTCCTGACTTCGACACGGAAAGTGTTTCAGATGCTCCTTGCACGGTGCTTGCACTTAGTGACAACGCTAACTAAGAGTGGCAAGGTTAATGAAATACTAATTGTCCCCAAGCTCACATCTGCGCTGGTCTTGTTGCCTGCTGAAGGGATGGGGCGTCCCTGGGAGTGCAAAGGCAGCTCCTCCCTTCCCTGTTATTCTCCTGTTATTATACTGTATTTTCTTCTTCCCACTTCCCTCTGCCCTCCCGGATGATGCTCATCTCAGTCATCCCTGCGATGCTCTTGCTGCTACGAGCAGATGGAGGAGCAGGTCTGGGAGGTGCAGACCCCATGCAAGCCTTGTGTCCACCTGGGTTGTGCCTGCACCCCAAAATCCCCCCTCTTGGCAGGTTGATGGCTGAGAACTGAGCAATCTCCTGGGATTCAGCCCCAGGGGAACTGCTCTGAAAGCAGTGGGAGCATCACTGGACCAGCTGCCAGGGCTGCTGGGCGAGCTCTGAGCCTGGCTTGAGGCTGCTGGGGCAGAAGCAGCTGCTTGGTGCATTTCCAGATGTTTTGAGCAAATCTCTAATGCTCACATCTGGGCTTTGAACCTCGAGGCTGTTCTAAGTCACTGGCACCTCAGCCTGGCTTGGGAATGAACTAACTCATGTCCCTGTTTGGTTTTGAGCAATGGATTCTCCTTTGCTCCCCATCCCAAGCGATAGGCTCGCTGTATCTCTCCAAATGAAAGCCAAGCCCTGAGCCCCTCATCTGAGGTTTCCAGGTCAGCTGTGCCAATGCAGAATTGCTGGGCAGGGACCCAGGACACAGGCTGCTCCAGGTTGGTGCTGCTGTGAGGATGCTTTCATCAGCTGGCTTGCAGGTAGCTGGGATTTACCTTCCAGAGCTGCTGGTTTATGGATGCAGAGTGCCCATGGTGGATGTATTACAGGGGGATGAAAGGAGAAGAAGAGCATTTACAGAGCCAGGAGGCAATGGCCAGCCTGGGCAGGGACAGGCAGTGGGCTTTGGCTGGGAAAAGGGACTGCTGGAGCAAGTGCTCATGGCTGATTCCCTGCACCCTTGAATATGAGGATTTATACTGGAGAGGCTGCCAGAGCAGGAGCCTAGGAGGGTGAATGGTGCTGCTCTAATGGATATTAAGTGATTTGTGAGCGTGCTGCTTGCAAACACAGCTGTAAATAGAACAAGAGGAGGGGGGAGCAGATGAAAAGAGGCTCAGGCTCTTTAGCATCGTAGCGTGAGAAATGGGGAAAGGTTCTTGTGCAGGGCTTTGGGCAGCGGGAGAAACAAAAGCCGTGGCGTCTCTTTTCATATCTTTTATGTCTTCCTTGCGCTTAATCTTGTTTAGCGCCGCAATTAAATTTTAAGATGCATAAGTGTTGGCTTACACACTCGGGCTCTTCGCAGATTGAATTATTTAATAGAGTGTGGAGCGGCTCCGTGATCCCGGAGCTGTGGCACCGAACGCAGCCAAGCAGAAAATTAATAAGCACTGCCTGCAGTGCCCGCTCCCATCGCAGCCCCTCTCCAGCCCTTCTCCAGCCCTTCCTCTGGGCTTCCCTCCTTCCTCCCCTCCCTCCCTTGCTTTCTCGGTTGGTTTTGCCATTCGCCTGCTCCACACCTCGCTGGGGTCTGTTTCAGCTCCTCAATCAGGTCTATGGGCTTCTGTGTCCATGCGTGCCATGGGCTGGAGGTGTGTGCATGTGAGATGGGATGTCCAGTCCATGCTGGTGTGGGGGCACAGGCTCCTCGGACATGTGGGCTTACAGGACCCCATCCATGCCAGAGCTGAGATTGCTCAATCCCTATCAGCAGTGGATTTGCCTGTGCTGGGGAAGCCCCAGTGTTGTGAGGAATGCGACTGACCTGCACCATTCTGTAACTGCATGCCTTGGCCTGAGTAAATCGCATTTCAAATGCCATTGGCTTTCTCTCTCTCCTTCTCTCTTGTTCCCCAGTCAACAAAGTTGTGCTTTTCTCCTTTCCTTTCTTTTTTGGTAACCTTTCCAGGCAACAAATTGCAGGGGGCAATTATGCCGTGTGCTAAAGAGAGCATTAAGCCAGCCATAATTTCCTTAAAGGATGTTGCTCAGCAAACAGCAATACAAAAGCCGTCTATGAAATTCATCAAATTGCCTGTTGGCTAAAGGCATACATTTACAATGCACTTGGAGCCCTTGTGAATTATCTGAATTCAGTCAGTTATTTCTTTTCCTTTAAAGTTCCTGTTTTTACAAGGAGCCAAATAAAAAGGTTTGAAAATTGCTGTTAAAGAAGGGGTCTGGCATTTCCTTCCTCAGAGATGGCAGTGGTTTTCCTCTGTTGATTCCTGGTAGGGATGTACTTTAATGTGAGTCTCCATCACTCCATCTCACAGAGCCTCCCATCCCAGCTCCTGCTATTCTGACGGCTGTTGGATGTCATGGTGGCATTTCATGGGGCCGTCTAATGTGGGTGATAGCAAAAGGAGGAACCAGCAGGTTAAACTGTGTGTGCCCAGGGAGCTGAGTGGTCTCCGTGTCCAGCCCCATGCCCATCACCTTCATGGAGCCACCGCCTGTGCTCCCCATCACTGCTCTCTTCTCTTAGAGAGGTGGCTGCTAAAGAGCATCCTTTCATCCTTTCCTTCTCAATAGCCAAGGAGAAGCTTCCTGGATTGAATGGAGAATACTTCTTATTCTTTCCAGAGTATTTTTCTCTTTCCAAACCCTTTTCCACTCCTCCCTGAGGCTTTCTGGCAAAAGTGAAGGCGTGGATGTAGGGCCATGGGGTCAGGCAGTAATGCTTCCCAGCCCTGCCGCCGGGTGGAAATGGGTCTTGTGCAATTGAAATTCTGGAGGGAATACCAGGGCCACAGCAGAGAAGCAGCTAAAACACCTCTCTAATTGCTAATCAATAACCTAAAGAAATGTTGCCCTGGCTGAAACCTGCTCCTAGGGAAAAAGAAATCAAAATCCACGTGATTTGTTCGTGATTAGAATGAGATCTTGGTTGTCTGGCTCCTGGTTTGGTTTTCCCCCTTTGCTGTTCTTCTGGGCCCTCTACCCCCATTGCACTCAGGTTTATGAAGTTATCACCAGCTCCTCGGTTCAAAACCTCACTGAGAAACTTCTGGCTTCGCAGACAGACCAACACTAATCTTCTGTGTAATTGAATCATCATTGTGGATATTATTTGGCTGCTTCGAAACAGTTCTGTTTCTCAAGTAACATTTTATTAGCTTTTGGTACGGTTGCAGAGCGGTGTGTTGTTTGGGGTTTTTTTCCAGTAGTAATATTATTTCCTTGCTTCCAAACGCTGTTTACAGCATGGCTCTTTATTGACGCACTGCAAGGATTTTGGTCTGCCTTAGAAAACTCTCTGCAGGCACGTGGAGCTGTGTATCCTGGGCCCTGAAACAGAACCTGTGTCTCTCCAAGGGCAAGCAATTAAGGGACATGACCAAGGAGGGTTTGCATGCACATAGCTGCCTCTGATCTCCTCAGTCACCAGTTTGCAGCTTGATTTGGGCAAGTTTGCAGCTCTGTGGAGTAATCACCATCCCCTGGATGTTGGATGGATTTCCCCCATCCTTTGGGGATGGGGAGGCAGATGAACAGGGCTCCCCTAACCCAAAGGGCTCTTTGCAGCCTGGATAAACCTCTCCCAGAATACAGCTCCCATCCAAAAGGAGGGATAATCAGACACCAGCCCCGATGCTCCTGCCACCAGGGATTGCTCCTGGGGAAGGAACAACCCTGGATCAACGCAATATCCTTTGATGCGAGATGGTTCATGGAAGCTTGGGGAGAAAAGGACCAGAGCCAGGCAACGAGCTGGGGATGGGCTCAGCTGCTGGGGCTGGGGGGGACTTGTTCATCCTGTGGTTGCCTGGATTCTTTTCAGTTACTGGAAGCGCTTCTCTACACAACTAAATAAAGCAAAATAAATAAGGAAAGCAGAAGGAAATATAAAGCAGTTAAAGAGGATCAGTGGTGAATTGAATAATTCATTCAGCAGAGAAAAGGAGCTGTTTGCAGTGTCAGTCTTCTCTTGATTGTATTTATAGACAGGAACTTTTGACAAGGAAATTACCTGTAAACTCTTCTTCTTAGCTTTTCTTTTTTCCCCTTCATCCCAGAAAATGACAGCAGGAACGTTTCCTGCACGTTTGGGGTCTTCTTTTTTGGTTTTTCTGAGGCTGTTTGATGGATTTCTGTGAAAAACATGAAATCCTGTGACCTCCCTGCGCGCCCAAGGGAAGCTGCTGCTTTGATGGAAACTGAGATAGCGGCGGCCGGGAACTCAGGAGGGAAAGGAGGTAAAACCGATCCTTGCTGCTTCCAGAAAGGGATGGAGGCCGCCGTTTGTACTTTGTGTGCTGGGTCGCTGCTCTGAGTGTCCATCTCTTGGAGGCGGAGGTTTCGGGATGGGGTTTTGCAGGAGGGAGGCTCCCAGCAGAGAGCCCATGGTGTGGGAATGCTGGGGTGTGAGTAGGGGATTCCGGTTGTGGCTCTAGGGATGCTGGCAGAGAAGAGGGTGAAGGGCAGCGGGGCTGGCGCAGACTCCTCCATAAGCTCATCCTCTCCTGCAAAGCTGCAGCCTGCCAGAAGTGTTTCATTTCAGGAGACATCGGTTTGGAATGAAGGATAGCTTGGGAAAGATTAATCCTACTGAGTGTCTGTGGCAGAGGGACACCCAGGGGCTTTAAACGCTTATTTACAGCTCTTGTACCTCATGTTCGCCCTTCCCTTTATTGAGAGGTGAGGGCCTCTTGCGATCAAACTCTAGTTTTTCACCTTAAAATGTGGCCTTGGAGTGAGGTCCCTGAAATCCATCCCCGGACAGACTCTGCCTATGCAGAAGCTTCAGTTCTGCCCCTGAACAGACGTGGCTGTAATCTGGTTTTGGCGCGGTGTTGGGGAAACGGGTGTTGTTCTCCAAACCTCCCATTTGCATTGAAGGGAAGTTATAATGTGAGTGGAGCATGAAATACTCGCGGCGAACTTCTTGTCTGTGCGAGCGCGCTGGAGCTCAGCCTCGTGTGTAATTGAGTTGTTGTAATGAAGTCTGGGTTTGGCTCTTCAAGAAGGCATTCGTTTCGAAAAGAGACTCTCGACTTAATTTAGATCTCGTGCCATTTCCCAGCGCCTGCTGCCAGGGTTGTAGGTCTTACGGACCGATTTCTCCCTGGGGATATTCCACAGGGCTCAAGTGATGCTGGGATGTGGCTCTCTGAGGAGCTTAGGGATGTAATAACCAGCAAGTGGTCCCTTGGCAGTAATTGCAGCGCTGCCGAGGACCTGAGCGCAGGCAGCACCATCCACCAACAGCGGCGTGCTGAGACCTGACCCCCCAAAGCACTGGGAGGTTGGCAGTGCCCATCAAAAACAGCGTCCTGGGCTGCACCCCCAGGGCATGAGCAGCTCAGGGAGGGGATTATCCCTCTCTGCTGTGCTCAGGGGAGACCCCCCCTGCAGTCCTGATCCTGGGGCAGCAGCACAAGAGGGACGTGGAGCTGCTGGAGCGAGGCCAGAGGAGGCCATGGGGATGCTGCGAGGGCTGGAGCAGCTCTGCTCTGGAGCCAGG
>WYDI02023340.1:2298-12905 GCA_009867235.2 Psittacus erithacus | reverse complement strand
GGGCCTGGAGGGACAGGCCAAGGGGAATGGCTTTAAGCTGCCAGAGGGGAGACTGAGATGAGCTCTTAGGCAGAAGCCTAAGACATGACATGAGTCAGTGGTTCCTGAGTTGCCTCTTCATGCAGCTGTCCGGGTCAGAAAAGAAAGGGAGAAATCCAACATTTTTGGGCAATGGGAGGTGGTAACTCCAAAAAGAGCTTCCATCAGAGCCACTAATAGATTCCCTCTTGGGTAATGAGTGCTGGAGACAGTTAACATTCATCTTAATTAGTCTTGAGCAAGAGTGAATATGATCTTGGTGCTGCTTGAAGTGCTACATAATGGATAGCGCAGAGCAGCATTCAAGTCCTGGGCCCGGTAGAAATGAAAGGACTGGAAAAGCGCCGTGTTTGCTGCGTGCAGGGAAATGACAACTTGTGTTTGCTGGTGTTCAATGAGACAAAGCCCTGGCTAAGCTCCTTACATCAGCTGCTTGGTGTTCCCAGTCCCAGCCTCCGCCTGTGGTGGTGTGGGGAGGGTGGTAAAGCCTCAACCATGCAGGAGGTCCCTCCAAAGACAAAGTCTTAACGGTGCTCTAATGCTATTGCAATGTCTCGAGCCACCCACGAGGGTAATGGATTGCAGAACCGAACAGATTTTAGGATTCTGGGTGTTCCTTCTGTGGAAAAAAAGCAAAAAAGGGGGGATTTTCACACTTATTGATCCTTCCCAAGGCCCATGGGTCTCATTGAGGCTGTAATGAAAGCAGGGGGATCAGCAGCTTCCTGGAGAGGCACTGATGGCTCTTGCTGGATGGCAGCGTTGTTTGCAAGCAGGCTCACAGGTCTCAAAGGCAGGAGAGAGGAGGTTGGAGCCGGAGCCTTTGTGCACTGAGCTCTTGCTGACTTGCGTGGGGGATTTGCTGCAGCTTTTCTAAGGAGATTACTTGGTTTCGAGTGAAAAGCTCCAATGTGGCACCAGGAACCTGTGCAAAGACCCTGGGATTTGCTCCCCGAGGTGCCCCAGGCAGGGTTTTGGCCCCTCTCATCACAGTGTGATGCCAGAGCAGCTCTGGATTTAATGTGCGACCAGGAGCCAACCCGATGGCTGCTGGTGATCCCCCCCGGGGCTGCGTGGCCGTGATTTATGTCCCTGCTCTGATGTGCCAGGAAGACCAAGGAGAGCACTGGAGAACATTAGGAATTAAGTTTGACCATGGCAGGACTATATAAAGAGAATGAATTTGTTGAAGGTGCCTTTCAGCAGAGAAACTTGGAGTGTTTCTCTTGGAACGGGAGCATCTTCCAAGCCCTTCCCTGGAGCTGGTGGTTAGCGGGGGGAGCTCTTATGTGTGATTCCAAAGATGAAAGGAGAGTTTGCTCTTTTTTCCTCCCTGGCAAAGCAAACTGGCTTCAATAACAGGGAACGCATTACCTGCCGTGAATTAATAGGGAAGGTGTGGGAGCAGGATGGGAAGAACATCCCAGACGCTGTGGCTGTATCTCACAGGATAAATTTCTTGCGCCAAATGGACTAAATGTTAGGGTTTATTTTGATTTGTAATGTATTTCTATGCTGGCTTTTGGCAATATCTAACGTTTGATTCTGCTGCTGGGAGGAACAAGCCCAGCTCCCTGCTGGGAAACCTCTCCCATTCCTGGACCTTGTTTCCTGTGAGCATGGGGAATCTCTGGGCAACGCTCAGCTTTAAGCACTCCGCTCTTCCAAGCCTCTCCCTGTGCCAAACTTCCTGACATTTACAGTGTCCCAGCTTGGCTGGGAGGGATCTGAGGCTTGTAAATCTGTATACTCAGGGAGTTGAGGGCTGAGTGGATGTTTAAAAGGAAGGAAAGGGGAAGTGTGTGAATCGTTGCTCTTCAGATGGAACAGATAGGGGCTGCTTGGTTTATCCCCTGTGGGTGCTCCCTGGGGCCAGGATGAGCTGCTCAAGCCAGTGCGTGCTGCTTGCAGCCAGCCCATTGTTCTCTCCAGGGAGTCACATTGACCAACTGGGCATTAACGGACGCCAAATTACCCTTTCCTCCTCACTGCAACCCACCAATCTCAAGGTACGGCCTATCAGCCTTCTTTCATGCCTGGGAAGTTAAGCAGGAGCTCTAAATCCTGCTCAACAGGAGGGAAGCTGAGGCACGGTGCTGCCGCATTGCTTTCCCAGAACAATGCATCTGGGTGTATCTGGGAGGCCTTTCAGCTCTGGTCCTTCTCTCCCCACTCATGGGTATATTTTGGGAGCAGGTCCTGCCTCCTCAAACCTTGCCCATGTTAAAGCAACCACTTTTGAGCCAAAGCATCACCTCCCGCCCTGGCTCTCACTTGTTTTCCCTCCTTACTTTTGCTGTGTTTCCCCTTTCCTAGCAGTTAAATAATGGAGCTCATAGATCATATAATAAATAGGTATTGACTTCATGCCACAGGCTGGATCAGAATTGATTGACCAGTGGGAATACACTCCTTCGCAATCAATAAGAGGCCATCAGGCTGGATAAATCTTGATAACGACTGACAACAGCAAAGTCGATAGGTGTATTAATATGTACATTAAGCAAGCATGTATCTTCCGCCTGGAGACAGTGTTCCAGGGTGGGATGGGCTGGCGAGGAGACCAAAATATCCCAAGCAAAGAGGATGATAGGGATGGGTAAAGGCAGCAGCTTGGTCCTCTGCAAGGGTGTTTGATCTTGAAGTAAGGGCTGGCTGCTTCAGCACTGCCTGAGCTGTTCTTACCCTCTGCAGCATCAAATCCCCACCGGTGGCTGCGTTAGCAGCTCCTTAATGCGCTCCTCTGGCACGGGATGCTCTCCTTTGTGTTTCAAGAGTGTTCCACAGTGCCATGGAAATGGTACTATTTTGGCCATGACTTCTTGAGGAATGTATTTGTTGCAGTGGGACTCACGCTTCACTCAAGAGGAAGGGATTTAAGCGGGTGTTTAAGGGAAAGCCTGTGGTTAAGTGTCCCGCTGAGAGATGGTCCCACAAACTCTTTCTGCTCGTGCCAGTTCTTCCCTTTGCTATTGAGTGATATCTCAGCACGATTCCATATTTTTCTGGAGCATCCTCAATGCCTGGGATCCTCTTTGGAGTCAGGCAGGGCTGTTTGCTGGTGGTGGGGAACCTGTGTCCTGGCATCCTCCTGCCTAGCCAAAGAGGAGGGAATTAGATCCCTCCTGTGACAGCATTATTGGGTTTTTATTAATAATAATAATTATTACCATTACAAAGCAGAGCTGGGCTCTAGTCAAGCAGCCATCTCCATCAAAAGACTTGTTTCTTCCCTCTCTTCAAAAGAAGGTGGGTTTTTTAAGCATCTTTTCCTTCCTCAAACTCAAAATAGCAGGAGGATCAGAGCACAGGGAATATGTTAGGCTCCTTCAAAGGCAAGGAGAGGTCCAAGCACCTTTGCACATCCCCATAGACCCATCCAGCCCTCTGGCCCTTTCCAAAGGCAGTAAGTACCACCTGAAGCAGTGAGTGTTTTCAGATGACTTGCTTGCAGTCAGGGCTTTAGCTAAGCTGCTGGGGCCGGTGGCTGCTTTGCATTCACCTGTCTCACAGCTCTTCCCCTGCAGCTGTGGGAGAGCTCGTCTCTGACACCATCTCCTTCAAATGAAAATGCATGGAGTTGGCTTTTTCTAAATAACTTGGGTTCTTTTTTTTCCCAAAGCGATGATGGAATTGGAGCTACTTTTGGGGGAGGCTGATCCCCCTCCTCCTCCTCCTCCTCCTCCTTCAGCCCTTGTGGTTTGGAGGCTCTGGCTGTAGTTATCTCGTGTGCCAGCTGCTGGGAGCTCAAATGCGCTGCCTAAGTAATATCCATCAAAGGATGGGGCTTCCATGGGCTGGAGATAGTGAGAGGGAAGTGTCCAGAGCATCGTCTCGTCAGGGCTTTTCTACGTCCCCACGTTCATTTTGCTCTACAGATGCTCCTCCATGCAAAGTGGGAGCTTGGTCTGGGTTAGGGGCCTGGGCTTGTTTTACGTGGCAGGTAATGAATTCCTGCCTCCCTGCTGGGATTGTTTTGGGAGACTTGTGTAAGGGGTCAGCTTGGAGGTGGAGTTTCATGGGAGAAGTATTTTCACCCAGAGGAGCTGAGCTTCAATGATGCTGATGCTCAGCATCAGGTCTGCAGGCTTCTGGTCCAGCATTTCCTGGTGCTGCGCTGCCATGAAGCTCTTGGCTGCTGCTTTCCACCCTGCTTGTGGTGCAGTGAGGATGGATGCTGTTCCCTGGGATCTGGGGAGGAAGGAAACCACAGGCTGCTGTTGCTGAAGCGATGGGAGCGGAGCGCAGGGGAAGGTATCTCCAAAGGGTGCAGCAAAGAGAAGGGCAATGAAAGGAAAGTTGTAGTCCTGAGGCTGAAGTGTTTCCATGCTGGGAATGTGTGGCTCAGGGAAGCGCTGCTTCACTTCACCTGGAGGTTTTGGTGGTGGTTTGAATACCAGTGAAACCAGTCCTGAATATCCCTCAGTAGAGCTGGGGCCCCCAACAGCACTGGGTGCTGATAGCATCCCACTGCGAATAGCTGGCCATGAACCAGCCAAGCCTTCCACCCCCCGGCTTTTAATTAGGGAGCAATATATATATGTGTGTGTGTATATATATATATATGTATGTATATATAGGTGTGAGTCTGACACACGCCAGCTTTCTCTTTGGACTGAGACCTAACAACCTCATCGCAGCTCACGTCAGTGTGACCCTTGCTGTCCCAGCTCCTGTCCTCACTGTCCTGGCATGGCATTTAGATGCAGAGGGCTTGGGAAGCGTGAGCTGGCTGATGGCACTGCTCTGCTTTGCTCACGCTGGCGTAGCAAGGAGAGCGTGCGTCAGGGGTGCGATATTTCTTATTGATTTGGAGGAAAAAGAAGCCCAGGGATAAAATTAACCCAAACCTCTCCCTCTGCTGCTCTTCCAGCCTGGTTTCAGTTTCCATTTGGTGGCTATCTGGTTGCAAAACATTGCCAGATGTTGGTGAAGGAGGAAAACCAAGCTGCTATGTGAAAGAGTTCTCAGACAACTCGGACACAGGCAGAACTCATTCCTCTGCTCTCTGCCGCGGCTGGTCCTGCTCAAACTTAATCAAACAAGCCCCAGCTCAGCAGCTCTGGTTGCTGTGGCTGTATCTTAATATTCCCCAAAGATTTCCTTCTCCATGAAACACTGACAGTCAGTAAACTGCTGGGGAAGGTGGAAGCATCCGAGCGGCTCCCCCTCTGCACTGTCTTTCCTCCAGCACAGATGTAACCTGCTAGCAGAGGTATTTTTATATTAAAGTGCTTATTATGAATTCCCACTCTCACTCTTTGTGTGTCTCCCCTGGGTGCAGCCTGCTGGCTATCACCGTGGTATCTGAGCCGGTTGCCCATAAATCAACATACTAGCAAGTAATGAGCATTCTGGGGACTAGCATCACTTTGAGGTGTTCAAATGAGCCTATTTAATTTCATGGGCATTTATATGGATGGTTGAGCAGAGGCAAGAAAAGCACGAAACACTGGGAAGCAATGGCATCGTGACCTGCGTGCAAGCGCTGTACCATCAGCTCTGCTCTGCTTCTGAGCCAGGCTGAGGTCTTCAGCTCTATAGAGGTGATGATAGTCAGTGTAGAGATGATGATCATCAGTATTGATGAGGGGGAAGAAACCCCCAGTGAATGAAGAAGGGATGAAGTTGTTTTCACATCGAATAGGAAAATTAGCAAGAGGCAGTGCTCCAGCTCTTCCTCACTCATCCTTCCCAAATTGCTCCCCTTCAAGTCGCTTTGGCTTTGCTCCCGTTGCTGATGTCTTCAGCCCACGTTGGTGAAATGCAGAATGTTTATAAAGCAATTTGGGATTTGGCTTGCTTGGCTGAACACTTCAAAACCTCATTTTGAATAGAGAGTTGCATCTGCAGCGGGATGAGGCTGGGATTGTCCTGGTGCTGAGGTTGTGCCATGGGTTGAGGTGCACTCCTGGATGCTGGGGACCACGGGAAGGACCTTTGCATCTTCCCAAGTGGGGCTGTTCTCAGCTCTGGATGTTGTTTGGTCACCACATGACACCCAGGACACGTGTCGTGCTCTGCTGATGTTTGGGATGGAGAGGTTTAGGAGGAGAAGACAGGTATTTATCTCTGAATACACACTTGAGTGGTGAATAAGCCTTGATCCGTCTGAAGATGCAAATCGTCTGCCTTTGTTTCTGGTGTCAAGTGTAGGCAGTTTCTGGCCTTGTGATCCACAGTCCTGCTTGCTCACAGCCGGATGGGTACCTCAATGCTATGGTTCAGCATAGACCTCTTGAAGCGGGAAGGCAGAAGATGATGTGCGTGCCCCGGAGCGGCGCTTTGTGCCTGCTGCTCCTGCCCCAATGGGGAGCGATTGATGGCAGACGAGGAACGAGAAGCAGTGAAATGGTTGAGCTATGCCATGAAAAGGTTCTGCAGGTGGTGGTTGAATGGGCTCAGGTGCTACATAATAGGTATCGACAGGGCTTTATCTCTGCATTGGCAGCTCCTTATCCGGTAAGAAAACGCTTCACATGCTGGTGCAGCGGTCGCTATTTGGATTAATACGGAGGAGTTATTCATCGAGAGGAGGTGTGAGGCACCTGGGCTGCTTTGATGGCTCTCCTGGGGTGAGAGGAGCAGTGCTGCCATGTCCCATGCCCACAGTGCTTCACCGTGTGCTGCTGCCACCACCCTGGGTCTGAGCAGTGGCCGCTGTTCTTGTGTCAGACCTCGCACTGAGCGCATCCACTGCCTCTTTTAATGCAGTCCCTCTGTAAATGAAGTGGAGAGATGGGAATCTCATCCAAAAAGGGCTGCAGGCTCTGCTCTGCTCCTGGGGTTATCACAGCAGCGCACACAGGCAGAAACTGGAGGATTTTTCTCTTAAACAACCCTTTTCCAGGAAAACAGCTGGCCTTAACTCACTTCAGGGCTGAAATCAAACCCAGGTCCAGCACTGCTCTGTTCATTGCATGTGCAGCGTTGACTCGTGACTAATGCAGACCACAAGCCACTTTCTGTAATGGAAGGGAAACAAGCATTGGCTGGGGAGCAAGGGGGGCTGGGGGAACTCCTTCATGTACAGGCAGGTCATGGGAGGTGGCAGGACGCCTGTTGCACTGCAGAGCTTGGAGCTTTGCAGGTTTATGGAGCAGATTAGTACAAAACCCCCTTGATGCTTTAAAGGTGTTGAAAAGAGAATGAATATTCGTCATTGCTTTGTACCCTTTAACCCCAGCTGCGGAAACCCAAGGGTTTTCTTTATCATTTCCACGTGATTTGCTTTCCACGTGGGAGTTGGAGGGCTTGGATCCTCATGTTCAGACAAGTTCAGATTTGACTGCAGCCAAACTATTGCAGGAGATGGGGAGCAGCTGATTTAGAGGAAGATCATGTTTGTAATTGTGGGTGCCTTGGGTTTGCAGCCCCGCTGGTGGGCTCAGGGATGTGCTGAGGCACCTGAGCAAGGAAAACCATTACTAGAAGGCAGTTGCACAGGTACGAAGATGCCTTAAAATCCCCACTGCAGATCACTTGCAAGGCTATTTCCAGCATAACCCATGGCAAAGTAAGAGGATGCTGTTGTCTCTCCAAAATCCAGGAGATACGGGTCTGGTCCCATTCCCGCTTTGCTGTTTGACTGGAAAATTGTGCTTTCTGCCAATGGAGGGATGTGGAGCTTTTGGCCTCAAACATCCCTGCTTTTGGGGGCTAATAGCTCACTGGGACCTTATTGACAGGTGATGATGTGAGACACCCTGGGATTGCTGCTGCCTTATTCAGTGTCCCCAGGGAAAACATGGCACAGCCTCCATGGGGATTCTGCCTCATCGTAGTGCTCTGAGCCAGCTTTAGGGTCAAAATGAAAGCAGGGCTTTGCCCTCATGTTGCATTCCTGATCCCTCTGGATTTGCAACCTGGAGGATGTTCGTAGAATCATAGAATCAGCTAGGCTGGAAAAGACCTTTAAGATCATCAGGTCCAACCTTTAAGATCATCCAGCCTTTAAGATCATCCCTGGCAGTGTTCAAAGCCAGGCTGGACAGAGCCTTTGGTGACATGGTCTAGAGTGAGGTGCCCCTGCCCATGGCAGGGGGGTTGGAACTGGTTGATCTTAAGGTCCTCTCCAACCCAAACCATTCCATAGTTATCCAGCCTTTAAGATCATCAAGCCCGTGGTGCTGCAGGGCCGGGCTGCTTGCCTCTCCACAGAGCTGTGCTCAAGCACCACTGCCCTCTGTGTTCCTCTTCCCCCTCATCCATGTCTGGGGCTCGAACCATCCCTGCTCCCTGTCTGATCAACACGGTACCCAGGCAAACCCAGGCCAGCTCAGGGTGATGCTCCTCATCCTTTGTAAGGAGGCACAGATTGAGCTGGTTATTTCCCTCCCAAAAGGGGCAAACCCTATTAATCTCCCAGGGGACAAATCCAGTGCTGGCATCCCCAGGGCTGGAGGAGACGGGTGAGGAGGGAAGTGGTGGAGCTGAGTGAGGAGAGCAGAGGAATTGAAACCCATGGCTTTTTATTTGTTAACTAGCCCAGGATCAGATTAAGGTCTGCGGTCGCTGAAGCCTCTTTAACGAGACATGTGTCAGGCTCTTTATTCCCAGGCACAGGTATCCAGCCTCATCTCTCCAAAGTTGCCAGTAATGAGTGTGGGTGGATAGGGAAAAGCAAAAAGAAGCCCTTATTTTTGTGGGCGCGAGTCGAGGCAGCAGCCACCCACGTTCTCCATTATGATATTCAAATGTCAATATATTTTTAATTGGTTTATATCCCCCCCCCCCTTTCCAGCTGCCTTTGGTAATTAAGGCTCTGTAAATAGATTTTACTGTAATTGGTACGAGAGAAGGAAAATTGGAGGACATTGTACAGTGCATTGGTTGGTGGGGGTTTGATTCTCCTCCCTGTCTTTCCTCTTTTGACTCATGTTACATCTGTGAGCATTGTATCCTCCGGGGGAAGAGGAGGGAGCTGTGGCCAGTTTTGCACAAAAACCCTCTGAAGCAAGAGGACCAGGTGGTTTGTTCACGGATGGGATGTGGGGAAGAGCCGGGAACCAGCCCGGGGTTCCCCCTTATGGGGCTTGATACCACGGTGATGGCACCAGCACACACCTCCCACCGCCACACTGGGGAGAGCCCTTGGTTTCCATCCCAAATCTTCAATCTGCCTTGAGATGCAGCCAAAGCTCCTGTGGTTATTTATAGTTCCCAGCCACAGCCATTGCCTTTATACTTAGGGGATGTTTCTCAATGGGGGAGTCATAAACTGTGCTTTCATCTTCTCCCTTTTCCTTCTCTTTCAGCCTGTGTAAAGGACGGACTCTCTACTCGGTGGTGAGAGATGCCAAAATTGTCCTGGATGTCAACAAGACAAGGCAGATAGCACAAGAGATCGTGAAGGTATGGTGTGGTGTGGTGTGGTGTGGTGTGGTGTGGTGTGGTGTGGTGTGGTGTGGTGTGGTGTGGTGTGGTGTGGTGTGGTATGGGACAGCTTGGCATGAATGGGGATCTGCATCCAGCCAAGATCTGGAGTGAAGAATCCAAGGAGGCTGGGCAGGGCAACACCTTTTGGCTCTAAAATCCAGGTCTCTTGGAGCTCCCTTATCCCAGTTTTTCCCCTGGGGTGGCACCAAGGCTTCCCATGGGCTCCCCATAGTAAGCCTGGGACTCATCCTGTCCACATCCCCTTGGCAATGCAGGTGTTTAAGTCCAGCTTTGCTACTGTGAGTGAATTGCTGATTGGATATTCCTCTCCTCTCCTAATAATCTGCTGCTGCTCTGAGGTTTCCATGTCTCTGTAGTGATTGCATCCCTGCAGCCAAAGCGCTGGAGGGGTCAGTGCCGTGGTGCTTATGGCAAGAGGCAGAACACACACATTTTTCAGAGCTAAAAGAGCTTTTCCTTTCATAGAGATGACTCAGAGAGCATCTTCAGCACTTCAGACGTGACCATATAAATAGACGCTGGGGAGCATCCTCATGTGGCAGGGTCAAGTGGCTGGGAAGTTGGGTCCTGAGCCATCAGAGCTTCCCAACGAGTGTCTGCAACGGCTCATTTCCTCAAGAGGTGTTAAGCTGTCTGCCAGAGGAGGGCTGTACTGTGACTCCAAATGTATTTAACACCAAATGATGCCTAAAGTGTTTGGCATGTGTCCTACCATGGGAGTCATGATGCTGACCCTGCATCCTGGCCAAGGTCAGCCAATACCTTCGGCCCACAGCAAGACCAAGTCATC
Source organism: Psittacus erithacus (assembly GCA_009867235.2). Lineage (NCBI taxonomy): Eukaryota > Metazoa > Chordata > Aves > Psittaciformes > Psittacidae > Psittacus > Psittacus erithacus. The sequence continues at coordinate 2,677 of WYDI02023340.1, read as the reverse complement.
TGGGGCTGAGCTCACATTTACCATCTTTCTATGGAGAAAAAGAGAAAAGGAAGAAGTTTTTCTGTCAGGTCTTAAACCCCTTAAATATTCAAATCCGTGTTAGAAACCAGAATATGTTCTGCAATGTCGTGACCAGCGCCGCTCCCCTGCCTGTGCTGATGCTCTTTCTTATTAGATCACCTATTTTGTTTCTATTTACACCCAGATTTAACAAAGTGTATGCTGTTTCTAAAGTTAATTCCTTAAACTCACAGCATCCCAGCCTGGTTTGGTTGGAAGGGACCTTAAAGCTCCTTCAGCTGCAACCCCTGTCACGGGCAGGGACACCTTCCACTAGAGCAGCTTGCTCCAAGCCCCTGTGTCCAACCTGGCCTTGAAC